>JAGFMF010011632.1:1233100-1323524 GCA_019455555.1 Galemys pyrenaicus
TGCTAATAACTTTTGCCACGTGTACCTGGAGTTGGGACTTTTAAGTCTTCTGAGCGCGCGGGTGAAGAACCCAGTGTGGGGAACCCATTTTATATTAGGGTTGCCCTGTAACAAAAACATATTTTCAACTATATGAAAGATTTCTTAAAAAAAAAAAAAAGATAGTGGAGAATTTGAAGAAGTGGAGAATATTTAACAAAGATCACACCCGCTCATAAATACTTAGGCAGATTGAATGTAAATACATGATAAACAGAGATAATTTAATCAAAATTAAACTTAATGGAAGAGAACAATCCCCAGATAAGATAAAGAAGGAACTCAAAGGTGGCATAAACACCTCTAGCTAGTGGACTCAGAACAGGGCCCCTGGATGTAGCTCAGAGTAGGACACTAAGGATTTCCTTTTCATAAAGATACCAAAGGCACAAGTACATAGCTGCAGTTTTATCCAAACCATGGAGATGAAATTATGGATTATACCTAATGCTTGGAATCTAAAAATCCCCAGAATAAGGATGATTAAGTAGTTACACACAGTTCAATAGACACAGGAAAGAAATTTCCTAGCTGCCTTGGGACCAAATGGGTAGAAGGAGATGAACAGTGTTTTCCACAAATCTTTGCCATGCTTATCATGGAACCCAATTGTATATAACCTGGAAATTGTGGAAATCCTGGTCTGACACCAAAGATCCACATGGGCTTCCACAGAAGAAATTAGGAAGAAACTATAGAGGTACATACTCTTGTGGAGAGAAAACATCAGCCGAAGTTAATCTACAGTTAAAAAGTTACACATAAAAAGCAAAGCAAACTCAAAGGAGAGTCAACAAACATGAAAAATAGAAGTGGCAATCAAAGTCCAAGAAATAATACAACATGAGTCAAAAAGGTAATATACTTGAAGTTACTAAAACAAAAGAAATATGAAGCTCACAATGAAATCACAAAAAAATGGTTGAAAATGGAAAATATATAAAAGTATTAAATAAAATGTAACTATAATTATTAGACTTTTATACTCAAATAAGGAAATCATCTAGAATGCAGCTCAAAATACCAAGATGGAGATATATATAAATAATGAAGGCTAGTTGGCATGGAGAATTAAAATAGAGAGTTCAAAATCAGAGCTCTAAAAAGAAGGGATGGGGAAGTTAAAGACTATACATTAAGAATAGTGAATGCTTAGTTTATGGAAGTTAAGATAAATGGGAAACTTTTAATTCCCAAAAGTAACTGATAGAAACAAATTCATTTGGGATACAAGTACCATATTTTGCACTCAGACAACCACAGAAGACAAATATCTTCAATACCATCAGAGAAAAGACACATTACCTATGATGTAAGAACAATGAGAAGCCACAGTTATCAAACTGAGAAGTCCTAAAAGTAGACTCATATTTTCAAAAGACCAAGAGAAAGGAAACACAGATTTAAATGTCTGTGCCCAACTAAACTACCATTCAAGAATGAGGGCAAAATAAAAATAATTGGGAAAACTGACTAGTCATTGAAAATCACTACAAAATATATTATGGAAAGAAATTAGACCCTTAAGGAAGATGTAGGATAAAAGAAGTAATTTGTGCACAAAGGCTGATAAACCTGTAAAGTTAAACTTGTCTTGAATATAAAAATCAAGTTACTCACCTTAGGCATAATAACAGATAAATATTGAAAACAAGTGATAGAAATGATATACAAGTTAAGGCAAAGAGCATTAATAAGGAAGAAGAGAAATGTTTCATAGCAATTAAAGCAACGATATACCATAAAGATACCATTATTCTGCACCAAGACAGGGATAAAAACACAGTACCCAAATGTGAACCAAAAGTTAGTTTAGCACCCTTGTAGGACTAATTGTATTAGAAGAAATTACTTCTAAAGGTCTATTAGGCTCTCCCACTGATCTGTCAAGTTTTATATCTAAATCCATGGGTATTAGGACATGTATTATGTATTAAGTAGGAGGATGTATTGATAAAAGAGGCATTGTTATAGGTTTCGGTAAGAAGTCTCTTTTTGACATGCTTTATGAAGTAAATGAGAGAGTGAAATTAATGTTTGATTCACAAATTATATTCCAGGAGGGAACAGTGATCATGGAAACTTAACTATGAATCAAACCAAGGCCAACACAAGACACAGTTCTTAATTTGGCACATCATAGTCCTTCAGTGGCAGTATCATGATGATTCCTTCAGAGGAGACTTACATATATCAGTCTCCTTTAGTTGATCTTTCTTGCATATGCTGTTTGTGTCTCATTCTCCTCTCAAGTGGTTTTAGAATACTGAAGCCATGGAAGGTCCATGGTTGCTGATGATGTTGACTTACATTTTTGAGTTCTAATAGCCTACTCTATCCCTGGCCCTAGTGATGCTGGGTATTTGTTTGGCCCTGGTGAGATTTGTGTTTGTGTTCAGAGACCTGAATGTCAGGTCACTGCCCACCTGATTAGGTTAAGCATGGAAAGAAGCAAGAATATTCCCTTTTTGGGCCTCCCTGGTGGCACAAGGGGTTAAGATGTAGTACTATTAAGCTATCCTCAGCCACTGCAGCATGAGTTCTATCCCAGGGAGTGGGCCATGAGTTCTATTTCCCAGGGAGATGACTCACATAGTGCAACAGACCTCTCCTCTCTTTAGCCTGCTGCTACCCTCAGCAATATATTTCAGTTGACCTGCCTGTTCTGTTCCCTAGTCTGTTTTTGATGAAACCTCTCACCCCTGCCCCCACAGCTCTGGCCTATACCCCAGCTCTTGTATGCATAAACAAACCTTTAAAAAGGAAAAAAAAAAAAAAAAAGAATACCCCCTTCTCTTTTCAAAGCTGTTCTTCTATTTATTTTTCTAAGCTGTCCTTCACCAATCAATAACTATAAAATGTCTGTTTCACTTCTAAAATTTTGTAAATTTTATTTACAAATCTGCTATTTTATACATAAAATCTTCATTTTGGCTTTGTATATGGGCATATATTGTGACTATAACTTGTGTTTGGTAAGAATTAATCTGTTCTAAAATCACTCACAGGATTTTAGATACAACTGTAAGATCACGTTTGTTATACTGAAATTCAGAAATTTTATATCCACACTAATTTTGTAATATGAACTTTTGCTAGTTGCTAGGAGATAATTACTTACAGTAGGTATAAGGATTTTGTTTTTAGGGTCAGTTTTTTATAAAATGTTAAGATTGATCTTATCTACATGTAGAGAAACAAGTATTAAAAGTAGTTTTATTCCTTTCAAGTACATAAGAATCATTTCTAAAAATTGAGCATCAACTCTCAACAAAGTGAATTTTAATACTCAAGAACAGCCATCTTACAAAATAACTTCTTTGATAATTAACAGAAATTGGAGGGCAAGCAAAACTATCATCAAGCTAAAATTAAATAGAATAATCTTTTTAAAACAATGAAAACCTATATCTAATAATGAGAGAAGTTATCTTAAAAATATGCATACAATGATAGTCTAATTACAAGGCGATGTTAAGAATGTATCAATGTATATGAGAAAATACAGATCTCTGTACCTTACATCAAATGAAGCTATGAGCTCTAAGTTATCAATTTTGAATTCTTAGAAAAAATATTGAAGAGTATCCTTATGATAATGGGTCAGAGGTAGGTCCTTTAAATAAGACATAAAAAGTAGAAACCCTTAATTTTACTTCTTGTACTATTACACATTTGCCCATTCCCCTATTACTTTAATTTTTTCTGCATTTAAAGAATGCTTTAAACAATAACTATTGTACAAATGTACAGACCAAGTTTATTTTTTACTTTTAATCTTTTCACTTTTTATTGAAACAATATTGGTTTACAACACTGTAGATCCTTTAGGAACATAGACTTATACCTCTTCAAGCTACCATACCGTACCTACTGCCAAAGTTGCATATTTTTTATGAATTAGGTTATGCCACTTTGATTATACCGAAAGATACTCTATGTCAAGCTTAAAACATCAACAACAGGCAGGAAGATGGTATTTCCAGTGCAAGAAATTATCAAAATTAATTGATTTCTTTATACATTTAAATCAAATTAAAGCCAAAGAGTGCAGTAGAAGAAAATTGCAAGACCATGACTAGGTAATAAAAGAAGTAAAAATGTCCATTATATTGATGAACAGATATTTAACCTCATTTAATAGTCTGAGACATGAATATTAAAACGAGGAACATATCACTACCTATAACCAAAAATAAATAAACAAAATCTGAAAATACAACTTGCTAACAAGGACACAGAGAAATGTACTATATAGAAGAACACACATATTCTGTAACTACTTATATTAAGAATAACTTGGCATTATTAAGTTGAAAATAACTTATATGTGCACAACTGCACAATATTATCTATTCAAGCATTCTGTATAATGCAGAAAAAAAGTAAAACCAGCAAGCTAAGCATTCATCAACAGGTAAATGGATAAGTATGTAATATTTAAACTAATATTTTAGAAAATGAATTACATAGCCACATTAAACAGATGAATATAGAATAAGATTGAGTGAGGAATAAAGATACAGAAGCATTATTACAACGTGTAATTTATATAGAGTGTAAATATAACACAAATTAGAACGCTGCATTTGTTGGCTGTGGTGACAAGTATCTGTGATAAAATTATACACACCTCTGAGTAGTGGCTGCATACAAGAACTAAGGTACAGGCCAGAGGGGGACGGGGAAGTGCATGAGAGGATTCACAGAAACAGAGTGGGGGAGCAGAACAGGCATCTTCACTGAAACATACTGCTGAGAGGAGCAGTGGGGGAGACAGGAGAGGTCTGCTGCGCCACATGGGTCACCTGAACACGTGCTGCAGTGGCTGTGGATCGTATCATAATGCTGCAACTTAACCCCTTGTGCCACCAGGCAGTACGCATGGGTACTGTATTTCTAGAGATTACTTGAATTATAATTTAGGCAGCTGGATTTGCTAAAAATCTGATCAATGTCTGTTACCTGGATTGACTGATACTTGTTTGAAGCTATAGGGAAGACTTTCATAAGTGTTTCTCATTACATTAGACTCTTAAACCGAAATATTCGCTTTTATGTTTAATGGCATGATTTTTGTACTGAGTAAAACAGCATACTCAACATGTCAAATGAGAAAATGGATTTCTGATAGGCAGAAAGCATAGCATAGCTTGCCTATCTTCTCCAGCACCCAGTCATGCTTATTGGACACAATTTACACCTAAATTGGTTATATTTTAGAATTTTTTAGCAACAGTCATATCAAAAAATTACATTTGCTCCATAGACATTTAATATACCACTGGATGATTATTGATTTTTTTCCAAGGTTTTTCAAAACCTTGATGTTTTTAAGAGGAACTGTCACACTCAGCATCTCTTTCCCTAGACTGAGAAAATGTGATTTTATCATGTGCAATTCACTTAGGCAGTAGGCAAACCCTTTAACTGAATGCATATTCTCCAGATTCCTTGGGGTTAATTAAAAATGGATATTGTAACATTATGCAGAAAATTTTAAGCCTACTTTCCTGGAATGGAGGAGAAATAAACAATGAACTCTCCTAGTTTTGTCAAGTGCTTTACAAAAACCATAAAAGACTGTGAGAAAAACTGTATACAGAATAAAATAATGCTATGAAACTTTTCCTTTCCTAAAATCCTTAGGTTTTGAGTTTTCAATTTCTTTTTATTTGTGCGTGTGTGTTTCATAAGAAACACTTATGAAAGTGTGTGTGGGGGGGAGAGAATTAAATATTCTACTGATATGTTTTGGAAGGAGGAAAGATTAAGCTAAGTGTTTTGAGATTCAGACTGACTGTTACATGGTTTCTAATCATTGCAAACCTGATGTTTTAAATCATTAAGTCATTCCTTCTAGCTTACCATGGGAATATATTTCCATGTAGTTTGCTGTGATATATTGAGAGAGATAAGAATTAGAATTCATTTGCCATTTAATTTTTCTCCCTAAGTGACTTAAAAAGGTCACCTAATGCCCACACTTCTTCTATTTCAAGGATATTTTCATTTCATCTATCAGAAACCTTTGTGTCAAGGTACTTGATTTGACTAGACTTTAGGATTTTAGCACCAGTCATATTTATTTGAATAAAAGCAGATCTCATCTGATTCTAACAAAATAGAAAATTTGGTATTTCGTAACTAAATTATCATGAAGTAAATTCCTATGTTGTTCTTCATACTGAACAGGTCTCAAAACACTACAGTTTCTACTCAATTTCAACACAGACTTATTTTGGTTGTTGAGGTCCTGCTGATCTAAAACAAATTTTCTTACATAAGCTTTTAGTTTCCGCATGACTTACATAATTTCTTCTTTTCCTCCCTGTCAATTCCTGACTCCCCTAATTCTGAAATTCAAGGGAAAAAAAAAAAAAACTTAGAAAAACTACAAGTAAAAATCTACAAAAAACTCAAGGTTCTGAAGCTCCAGAAGTAGCATGTGGAGAAACACCTAAAACAGTAGGAAAGAAAACAGAAGTCCTTGAGGCAGGAATCAGATTAAGAACCAGTTATGTTCCCTGAGACTCACAGGATTTGTTAAATAGATGAACTCCAAGCAACGTGAAGAAGAAACATTAGGCTGTATCTCTTCTGTACCCAGAACTTAGCATCTATTTGATGGAGAATAGATTATTAATAATTATCAAAATAGAAAATAAATGAGCATATAAACAACATCAAAGCAGTAAACTATAAGTAGCTTAAAAAGTGGAAGTCCTGTTATCATCACAGGACTCAACTCCTTTTCCTATTTCAAACATTTTCTGGTTCAAGTTTTAATGCAGTGACTTAATGATAGCTGAAGAGATAAATCATTCCCCCGGCCTATAACCAAAGACTGTAAGTCATGTATGAAAGTACTCTGTTACAAGCTTGTTAAATGCTGATTCTGAGGCCAACCTCCTGAGAATCTGATGTAGTTAAGGAAAGGAAATAGAAACCTGTGTTTTTAACAATTACCTCAAGGGATATGGATGCAGGTAGGCTTAGAACCTCATTTTGAAAAGCAATGAAATGGCCCCTCAGTGACTGCTGAGTGAATGAGTAAAATGATGTGATGAATGCTAACCCTGGCTAGACTCCCTGCTGGGGTGATATTGGGGATAGGCCAATTCTCTCAACTAGAAGATAAAACAGCACCAGCACCAATTTATTAAATGCTTACTGGGTATCATTCACACTTGTTTACCCTGGAAAATAATCTGTACAAGCCACTAAGACCATCAGTTTTGTAATAGCTTCCCCTTGAGACAAGAAGTAGCTTTGACCTCCTTGACTCTGTTAAATATCTGCTCAGGAGAAAGGACCAGAGAGTAATGTGAGGGCATGGCATCAGCCCCTGGAGAGATGCTAAGTAATCCGTCTCCACCTCCTCTCCCCATTTAATATAAAATAAAAATGGAAAAACAAATAAACATCACTCTTCTTCCTTAAAATATGGCATAATTTTTACCATAATCATTGATGAGACGGTAAAAATTTAGGAAATGAAATAATCTCACCTACTCTTATTTTAACTTTTCTGGGGACCCAAAATAATGCTGAGCACTACCCATGTCTCACTGCCCTCTTCCACTCTGTAAGGCCCATATAGGAACAATTTTCACCTATAGGAATAATTTTCAGATGGAAATTGCTGATAGATAATTCCTTCAAATCAATTATATTCTAAAAAGAGATAGAATCGTGATTCTCATCCCACTGTTTTAAACCAGCCAATTTATACCAAAGTCCCCCAGGTATGTATTACATGGATATTTCCAAGGGTAGAGAAGGTGTGTGTCACTTCTCGATGTGCAGGCAATTGCACATGAAATATCTCTGTGGCTTGTTGCTGGAAAGTCACACCTCTGATCCACAGATCGGCTTAATTTAACCATTTTTCAACATGTTAATACATTTCCCTATTTTAAATTCCTGCTTAGTGGAAAGTTCCCCCATTGAGCATCTGATTTAATTTTGTCTGCTTGGATGCCCTTTAGGTAAAGGACACCATTCAGTATCGGAATTAGAAGGATTCTATTCATTTTTCCCCCTGCAGCCAGAGAAAGAGAAAGAAGAGCGCAAAGAGGCAGAGACTCAAACAACTCTAGATGCAGCAATTCTCTAGCCGCTGAGCAATGAGGTTTCATATGCTGCTGGAGGACCCATTCATCTTAATCCATCTGGAAAGAGGGCTACGTGCAATATTTCACAATCTAAGTACTTTCTGACAAATCTATTAATTATGCACTCAAACAAATTATTTGCTGCCTGTGGAGAATTGCTACTGGATTTTCTTTTGCGCCAGAATCTATGTTCTCTTTTCTGTTTTTTAACTCATTGCTGTCATTGCCACCGTCATAAGTTTCTTATTTTTACTCACCCATCATTTTAAATTTAGGTACGGCTACTACTAGTGAAAAGTTAAACAGGGCGTAATGGTAACTGACATCTAATAGCTGAAAGGTATTTTCTAAATACTTCTTTACACCTCTTGTCTTCTGTTATCCTCTTCCAGTGTGAATGGAATGTATCTTCTGTAGGCTAAGCCACTGGATGAGATTTAGTCTTCGGCTTCCTGATGCTTACTAATCATGGCACTCTTTTCTTAGTTCTAAAGACAAGTCCTCCCCCTCAAATTATGAATAATAACTTTATGAAACACACACAATGTTCGGAAGGAAAAAATAGAAATTGCAATTTATTCTCACTAATTTGATAAGTATACCCATAGCCTAGTGTATCATTTAAAGAACTGATATCATTTAAAAAAATCAGTCCCAAGGCCCCCTGGTGGCACAGGGATTAAGTTTCAGCACTTTCAAGCTGTCACCAGCCACTGTTGCCCGAGTATGATACCTGCCAGGGAGCTAACCCACATATGACAAAGGAGACCTCTCCTGTCTTGCCTGCTGCTCCCTATTTCAGTAGATCTACCTGTTCTCACCCCTGCATCTCTGGCATACACCCCAATTCCTGTACACATAAATAAAAATAATTTCCCAGACTCAGCAATAGTACATGCAATAACAAAATACCGAAAAAAATTGAAAAGGAATGAAAAAAAATCATTTTCAAAACCATCTTAATATATACATCTATTCATGATATTTAATAATACAAATGCATGTGTTACATATTGAAAGTGTGTATGTATTATATATACAGTTTTTAGTTAACATTTTATATGGATTTTCTATACTACTTAGACACAAATATATTGGGGGACATATAATTAAAATAAAGCCATCTAATCCATAAGGTCTCCCCACAAAAATAGATTGCTCTCCATAAATGACTGGAGATGATTAGAGATGACAGGGGAAACATGGCTATCAAACCAAACTTGAAATAGAAACCTTTAAGTCATAGTTCAAAGGGAAAATATCTATATTCAAAATCCAGGTCTAACTCTGGTTAAGCATTGCATTTAGTTTTGAAAGGGGGGAAAAAAAAGAAAATATTTTTATTTTTGAGTAAGCATTAAACCAAAAGCAATGTATATCACAAACAATTTGGTAAGGGATTGTAAAGACAGAAATCTCACCCTCTTATATAACTAAGCAGATACAACCCATTACATGCATGTTTGCAAGATAAATAACTAGTCCTCAAAGAAAAGCACTTGATAGCATCATCTATCACATGTAGTTTATCCTAATTTTACCTGGTAATTGAGGTGACCATCAGTGTTAGCTAATAGGCTTTATCCAACGGAAAAACAAACTTTACTTTTCTTTATGAGGGGATGCACTTTCACAACCAACCCTCCCACAGAAGCAGGGAGATGGGGGTGCTGATGCTCTTGATGTCCACATTTCAAAGCAATGGCTCCCAGGTCCTTGAGAAAGACATTTCTGGGTTATAAAGCTGACAAAAGGTCCATGTTGTTTTCAAAAGGACTTACATATGTTTCAGAGAGAAATACTTGCAATGGCAAGTTTTCTAGAGCAATGCTCTTAAAAAGGAGGGAGAGAAGTACTTTTTTCAACAGGCAGAATAAAATAGTTTCGATTTGTAGCTGTCCTTACAACATGCACATAATTTTACTTTTTTAATAAAAAGTATAAAACTATTCACCTAATTGTCTCCCTTTACCTGAAATTAATTTTTTTAAAAATCCCATAACTAATTTTGTAATATACACTCTTAAGAATAAAGTTTTCAAGCACTTTTATTTTTACCACATGAACTTTGAAAGCTCTTTGGAACAGGGAGAAAAAATATTAAATGCTGCCTTCAAAAGCATGTATGTTCTTGAATTAAAGAAACCCACAAGCACATACAGTTGGCATACTTCTGATAATTTAAAATGCTTGTAGCAAATATGTCCAATAATTATCTGCATGCATTTCAAAGACAGACCGAATGCTGAGGGAAAGTAATGTTCATATCCTAACCATCAAATGCTAAGTTCAGAAGAGAGCTGCTTAAGAGCATCTTTAAACTGACCAACTGTTCAATTCAGGATATTTCATTCCCCATCTCTTGACTATTAGAGCTGCTTCTTCTGTTAAAGGACCAAGTGCTTCAAGTTTGAATGTTCAATAGCTCTTCTGAGAAGAGGAAGAAATCATTTTCCAAAAGGTAGCTAGCAAATATCTTAGTAAAGTGTGCCTCCAAAGAGAAAAGAGTAAAAGATTTTATTTGCCTCTTTCAAAGGGGATGGTGGGCCAAGATTTCTTTTTAATTTATCCAAAATCAGAATGACTCCTTTTGAGAGAGGCTGGCATTTTGCCATCTTACACCTGAAGGAAATAAGGTAGTAGGATTTATATGGCAAGCTAGTACAGAACCCATTTCGAATGGACTTCAAAGGTCACTATTTCTTCATTATAGAAGTATGCAGTAACCATACTCTATTTTTTGCCACTTGCTTTAAAAAATATGTGTCAACTTTGCTGTGATTTCCTAATATTTGGCTTTTAAGAGAAAAAAATTTGCTAAGTATCAAATTTACCTAAATTACATTGGACAGAAGTTAGTATGGCAAATGTAATTTATTTACCTTTCTCTACCCTGAAGGACACCACTTCTTTTGCTAATTCAATGTTTTTCCTCAATACCTGAAGATTGTAAATTTGTTAATCATGCACAAAATCTCTCTACAAAACATGGGAAAATGTGCTATCAATACTATTTTCCTCTTCAAAGGATTTTACTTGATAGTTAAAGCCATCTTTGACCATAGTGTAGAATTCCAGTCACATCATGGTTAGAGTTCAGTCATAGAAATACTATCCTTTGACATATCTTCCTCTAAGAGACAGAGCATGATATCTTAACTGGTCCAATTTTAAAAGTTTTTTATTTATGGAAAATATTTGTGTCTGAAAAAGGAAAAAGGAGTTAAGTGAAGAACCCATGGCTAGGAGAATGTGAGAATAATGCCATCGATGACAAGTTCTTTGTCCATACACACTATACTCCCTTCTTCAGTTCAGCCTCCTGCGCTAAAGAGAGTGGCCTGGATATTGATGGGGGGAGGAGGCAGATAGATTCAAGTCAGGAATGGTGAGTGCATTCTCGGAATCGAAACACGCATGCCAAGCAGCAAGACCATAGTGTCAGTGATGCAACAGTGACAGGCACAAGGCAGTCACTTCACCTGGCCCTGAAAGAGGCATGGGTTGGGGGTTAACTGTTCATCAGTAAGTTGATTTTAGAGTTAAAGAAATAACGATAATTGTGTTAATGGTATACAATTTATTCCCATTAACTAGTCATGTCTGGGCCATGAAATTTATATACGTTGAGCTTTCTTCATCTTTAAATCATCAGTTTCTCAAGACTTTCTGTGTAACTTCTGCCAACAAAACATTTTTACATTCATGAAATTTACCAAAAGGAAACACACATACCTGAGTCTACACCCCATGTATCACCATCGGCTACAAAAGGAAGACCCACTGAAGCAACTTGAAATAAATCTGATTTCAATGCCTGTTAACCTATCAACCATTAGAGTCTGAAGAAAGATTGAGAGACCAAGGGAAAAATAGGGTCAAATGTTAATTAGCATCTACTAATTCTATCTCAGGCATTTGCCAATGTCATCTGACTGAATACTCATTTTTACTGGGGAGGAGGAGAAGAAAGTGGTATTTGAGTTTACAAACCTCTCCCTTAACTAGCTCTCCAGAAGCCCCTGTGACATCATCCATGGAGGCCATGTTGCCTTCCTTTTGTTTATGGAAGCCCTCAGAACACCACCTTAAATTTAACCGTAACTTTATTCACTCTTCTTTTCCATGCCACTTTACCAGTCTAACTATATGAGATCAATACACAACCTTTAGGCAGAGTTGCATGCTAACATGCCACACCACCAATTCTCAAAATTTCAGCCAGGATCCTGGACAGTTCATTGCAAACAACAGAAACTAACCCTGACTAACTTGAACACAAAACTTTTTCTAGGCTTTTGTGCTTGCTTATATAATCAGAAGGAACCAGAACAGCCAGGGCTCAAAGAAAGAGAGCAACCAGGTTAACTCTGGGGAGCAGAAGCAAATGGGCCATGTCGTCAAGGCGCTACAGTCAGGATGAATCAGCGGCAGACTATTTCCATCATTATATGGCTCCGCTCGAGATTTAGGTTCAGGAAGAGCAGGAGACTGTGGTCCAGCCTGGGTCACGTGCTCAGGCCTCAGCAGGAGAGAGGAAGGCTCCTTAATTGAGTGCATGCAAGGCTGCAAGCAGCAGGGGAAGACAAGGTCCCCACAGGAAAATCAGAGTGCTGGGCTGGCGGAATAACAGATCCCTACTACAATAACAAAAGGTCTCCTGTGCCCTCACAAATGTCCTCCCTTGTCACATTACAGTGAGTGGTTTCTGCTTACTCACATTTTCCTCACACAGAGCCCTCTGAAGCTGAGGCTGAGCCACAGAGAGCTCTGTCTCCCTCACTATCACCACACACCAGAACTACTTCCAGCTTTGATTCATTACACACATCACTTCTATCTTACTCTCCAGAACATGATATATATGGTAATTTATTTCACTGTTTTGTACTTGCTGCCACCCCCTCACGTCCTATATCATTTAAGCTGAGTTCTGCATCAGCAGCAATGAACATTAAGACCCACCCCTCAGTCAGAGGGAGAAAAGAACTCTACTTGCTCTCCCTTCACTCCTTACAGAGTAAGCCCAACCACAGGCAGGCTGTTATAGACTCTCCTCCAACCCTCTGCTAGCATCTGTCTTTTAGAGAATGCTGAGTTCTACAAATCAGGGGGAGAGAAAATCAGCAGACAAATTGTATAACAAATTGAGAAGTCAACAAGAATTGCTCTAGAAGTACACAAAAGTCCTTCTACAAAGATATTGTTGTTGAAATGAAGCACTGTAGACTGTCCAGAGATAATGCTTTAGAAATTTCCTGAACAACGAGGCAGAACTGGTAATTCTGAAATAGAAATAATTTTCTTGACTCATCTACTTCATTAGGAGGCACAAAAGGGTTTTCAATTTATTAATGTGACGTTCAAAATAAAAACATGCCAAATGCTACCTTATAAATTAACAGAAATTTGTAACATATGAAACAGATGAAGAGATGATCTTGCCAACAAAATGAGTGAAAATCAGAATCTGCTTTTGTCTGGTGGCCTATGAACTTGAAGGTATAATATGCCCTTCATTTCTATAAATCTGACTTTGTACAGAGATTTCCAGGGAATAATTTGGAGGACAGACATACCTACCCCTCACTGTACTGACTAGTACTGCAAACATAGAAGGAAATCCTGGAGCACTAACAAGATGAGGGCAAGAGCAAGTCACTCTCCTAACAAAGTGGCCTTCCTATTGCAATACAACAGGAGGGAGCCAGGAGATAGACTAGGAAGAGCTAGGTGTCTCTGTTTATAAAATGGAGGGTAGGATTGGGAGGGTTTTGTAATAGATTTGTGCTTATTTTTAATTTCTAGTCAATTTTTGTTTCCAAGAAGAGAGCAATGTATTGGGAGGAGAGGAAATCAGAGATTCACCAAATGCAAACTTTTAGGACATAGATGCCTAACACTTAATGTTAAGTAGTTTGTATGCCTGACACTTAAACCTCCATATTTCTTCAAACCTGGTAAAGATATGCTTCACATAAAGAAAGTCCTGTTTGTGCAGAGAACTGTGTGTGTGTGTGTCTGTGCACGCCAGTACACATGGGAGTGGAGTGTAAAACTGACTGATACCAAGTAGGGAAAAGTCAAATCAAACATCCTTACTAGGGCATAAGTTATAGGTAAACCACAATAGCATTTTAGTTACCTGTGCAAAAAAGTATATTCCAGTTATTTTAGGATGGCATGTAAATGACCACTGAGTCATTGTGAATGCTTTTTAAAATGTTTTCATATTCTTGTTTTCCTGAATTAGTCTTCAGTTGAAAAATAAATAGCTGCGCCTGATACTTGTTATAATAAAATTATAGCAAGTCCTCAAATTATGCTGTTTTGTTCAACATCATTTCATTACAACACTGATGAGGAAAAAACAATTCTGGCTGATAGTGAAGTAAACATTATCAGAGAAACTGAGTTCTTTATAGGTCATTTCATTAAAAGTCCCAGTTTCCTATCAATGTCCCAGGAATCAAATCAAAAAGTCCCAGGAACCAATCAATGTTAAGCGAGTACTTACTATATCTTTTTCAGATCCATGCCCTCTATTAACCATTAGTTTACCAATTAGTTTACCTCTCCTTGTCTCTAGTCCCTCATAGGACTCTAACTCAGCAGGATATCATTCTACAGTCCATACGTGTTTAACTTCAGAAGTTATGCATTTTTGTGACAATTCCATATTGGGAATGACACCCTCAATTCAAATTCTTTGCTTCCATTAATTCTTATTTCACGATTCACAAATTAATTTCTGCCCTAATTTCGTCAGCCTTCATTTAAATGACCTCTTAAACCCTTACAGTTATTTCCTGTATACATACTACCTTAAGCATCCTATAGCTAACCATGTATGCTTTGATTTTACTTTCACAGATTATGAAAACTTCAAAAGCCACAACCAATTTATCCTAATTCTTTGTGACTCTAAAGTCGTTGAACTCTGAGCAGGGTACAGGTAAATGATCATGAATAGTTATTAAGTAAATATATCACATCTAGATAATTGGACTAAATATATTAGTCTGATATTTCACTATGTAAAAAATTTACTTTAGATAATACTGCTCACCTCCATAAAATATAGCCTCAACTTCATCTATTCTCTACAGAAAAATTAGCAATCCTTCTCCAGGTAGTTAATATAATTAAATAATATACTATAGTGGCTACAATTAAAAAGTACTTTTGAAAAGTACTTATCTTTACTACCAGGAAAAACTGAACTCTATTTCCTTCCTAAACCCACCCCAAACACACTTTCTTAATGGAAAAATACCTCCTTATTTATATTCAATGATCAACAAATACCTTGTCTAGGCCTGTCTTTTTGTAGCTGAGAAGCAAAGTTCTTGATAAGTACTCAAAAATTAATTAATAAATCCCACAATAGATATTCTCTAATAGGACCAAGGACATATTTTATAGTTAAGGAACAACAATAACTATATCGTGAATGATGCTAATATGCATTGCAAATGTGCTGAATTTATTAATATCATAAATAATCAGTCTTAGAATTAAACTATTACTATTATCAATAACATTTTTGCTGCATTGGAAATAAGATTGTGAATCAATTTCTGTTTTTACTAACGTGTTTTTATACTGTTGTAGTTAAGAAAAAGAAATGGCATTCACTTATAATAAACAAGAATTCAGGAAAATCCAAATTTATTTTTGAAGCTGACTCATGGTTCACTTGTCATAACTGTCCTTCTAGCCCTTTCCATGCTTTTTTCTTTGTAGATCATTGGCTAGCAGTGCCTCAACAAAATACGTGCAGTCTTTTCTTGATGAATTTGATTGTAATGAGAGGTAGCAAGATATTTTACTATTTTTTTCTTTATATGTGAATACAGTTTTCTAGCATTCAGTTCAGGTGTGAAACTTATTTCTTAATGAAATGCTAAACATGTAATGGATAGAGTTAGGGGAACCTGATTTTGTGAAGAATGACTAAGCAAAAGACATGTTCCTCACACCATGTGCCATCTCCTGTGGTCTTCAGCTCTGAAACCACTACCGTCGGGCAACATTTCACTTCTGCTTCCACTGACCCAATTCCTGCTCAAAGATTTCTTTCTTAACTATAAATGTTCCTTTCTCTGATTTCTTATGTCTGCAACTCTTCCTCTGAGCACTTAGTCTATAGCAGCCCCTCCAAACTGAAGTCACAGGAAAAGGCATAGGTAGAACCCAAAACTGACAGCAAAGAAAAGCCTTCCTGGTCTCAAACCCAGCATGTTTCCTACCCACTTTCCAATGTCAAAATACTACTCTGATGAAATATCTTCTTTTCAGGTCCCTGAACTAAAGTTACTAATACCCTCTTTACTATTCTCCCATCAGTTTTGTGATCACTGCCATTATTGTAGTTTCAAACATTGAGGAAGAAATGCATGGGGCTTCCCTGGTGGCACAGTGGGTTGAGCATCACAGTGTGAAGTATCTGTGGCACAGCAGCCCCAGTTCCATTTTGGTCAGGGAGGTGACCCACATGACTCAGCAGATCTCTCCTGCCTCGCCCACTGCTCCCCTCAACAGTGTATTTCAGTCCATCTGCCTGTTCTGCTTCCCACTCTGTCTCTTGGTGAAACCTCTCACCTCCCACGACTCTGGCCTGTACCCCAGCTCTTGTATGCATAAATAAATAAATCTTTTAAAAAAAATGCTTTCTGCCCCACTATTTCTGTTTTGAGTTAAAGGAATGTTACCTTGGAACAGCACTGTCCAGTAGAATTTCTGGAAAGAAGAAATAGTCTATCTACATTCTCAATGTGGCAGCCACTAGCCAAAAAGTGGTCAGCGTGACTGAGGAACTGAATCATTTTCTCAAACTGCAATGAATTTAAATTTAAGTAGCTGTATATGGCTGTATGTGTTTTCCATTGTGGGTTCAGCCTGACACTACTGCCTCTGTAGCTATGGCCTGAGGAACTCTCTGTCTTCTCTTTCTGCAACAATCACACTATCTTCTCTTAAAGCACAGAGCTGTAAATGAATAGGTTTGTTTTAGAATTCTTTTTCTCCCACAAAGAAAAAAGCTTCTTGCCCAAAACAGTCCATTATATTTTTTTGGTTTTGGTCTTTTTCATACTGGAGGTATCCCTCAAATATTTACTGATCCTGAGCTTTGTCTCCATATATAAGAGTGTGGAAATTAATAACTGAACATAAATCTGTGCTTGTGGATAGGACTTGTGGATGATGGCATCTATTGCACATTGCAGTGATTGAAATAGCGTCTGCATATTTTTTTTTTAAATTAGATAATCCTCATGTCAGCTCATTCAGGTTAATTGATGCAGTATAAAACAATGGAGATTTGGTTGGAATGTTGATGCCTTTCCACTGCTGTCCAGAGAGCTGATAGAGGAAAACAGTGGCAAGCTGGGGAAGTTCTTAATGTTCGACATAGAATTTACTTCTGAATGCTCATGTTTTCAGTGGAGAACTCTGCACTACTCCTTGTATTTTACAGGATGGCAATTCTCTCCTATCCATGTACCCCAGAGAAGGACACAGGTTATCCTTTCACTGGGATATGGGAAAAAGGAATTTTTGGTATTTTAACTGCTTCTTCAACAGATTTTCAACCATTACATATAGATTAAAATTCACAAATCCTTCATATTAAAATGTGTGGTTTCTCCAATCTCTCTATGGTCAACTTAGAATCTGCTTGTTAGGAAGTTAGATTAGAACATGTTCTGCTCACTGTGATACTCATGTAAATATGTGCTCAATCTGCCATTTTCAGCAGGAATTGTCAGTCTTTATATTTGAATGTGAAGGTCTTCTGTAGGGTGAAGGGAAGTTGCCCATCCAGAGGATGGTGCAGATTATGGGTTAGGCACCCTAGGTACTCTCTAAATGAAAAGACAAATCCAAGGAGCAGTAAATTAGAGAGATAGTACAGATGGGTGGCTGGGAAGATGGACACTTAGAAGAGAGCAGCTTCACAGAGGCTCCAAGAAATAAATGCTCCATCCCAGATGGAGAGTGCACTGTTGGTCGAAGTAGCCTGTCTCTAAAGTTGTTTTTTGCCTTATGGAGAGGTACATCTGCACTCTAATTCACCTGTTCTGGTCTGAATGATAGGACCCTGATATTGACTGGCCCTTGAATATGACTATTTGGCCCCTTTCATGCTTTCTCCTCCTACCAGTTACACAGAATCCTTAGCCCTTACAGCCACCAGCAACTTTCCCCAAGCTTCTTGTTATGAATAACATTACAGAAAATGAAGATCATTGCTTCCTCTCCTGAAAATTTGTGAAGCAATGTTTCTACAGGAAGAGACAGTGCCTTGCAATGCAGATTTCATGGATTTTCTGTGAAGCATTATAAGGTAACAGTACACTTTTTCAGTGATTTCTGCTCTGCATAAGAGTTTCTGATTGCATCTAGCATACAATACCATAGCAGCAGAATTCATGAATATTTTACTTCCAGAAGTAAAGGAAAAGCTAGCCTGCATAAATGGCTTTTATTTTGTAAGGTTTTAGGTTTACGGGGTCTTTTTTTTTTTTTTACCCCTTCCCAGATTCCTTTTTTTTTAGCCCTACATTAAACAGCTGCTTTGAAAGTTTGTCTTTCCCTTTAAGTGTTTTCACATTTACAGACTGTGCTCCTATGATCTAATAAAATTAAGCTATCAGGAGGAAATCATCGCATCAGAAAGGGCTGGGGAAGCATTGTAAAGCACCAGACATCTCGATAGAAGAGCATCTCTGGGGAGTTTGCTCTGGGAAAGAAGCAGTGGGTGGAATTGCTGAGCTCCTTGGTCTGTTAAGCTGATGCCTGCCTTCCCACACTTGTCTTCTTTACATAGCATTTTCCTTTTAAGGCAGCCCACAGCAGCACTGGTTGGGGGTGGGGGGGGTGGGGGGGAGCTGTTAGGCACACCGGTTAGATCTAAACATCCGAGGAAGGAGATAAAGATTAAAATGTTGTACCTGAATGAATGACCTTCCAACATTTAAAATCTTGAGTTGCTTTATATAAGTGCTTTCATTTCCTACTTTATTCTTCCCCACCCCCATTTTCTGATCTACTTGTAAATTTTAAGTTCCAGGAGGTACAATATGCTTCAGATTCAGATTAACAGCTTGGACAGTAAAAAGACTTTTTTTTTTTTTTTGGCATGAAATATTTCATCCTAACTAATAGTGAGAGAGGTCACCTCTCAAGTATGACTGTGCAACTCAGTGGGAATTTATACCCCCAATGACAATTCAATGAAACAAGCATATTTTCTTCTACTTAAACCGCTTCTATTTTTGAGGTTGGGCTGGGATTTTCATTGTTTAAGAAAGCTGCATAAGACATAAAGTGACTTCTTTAGACAGCTGGTTCTGAAACTTCAGTGGTATCTAAATTTCTTGGGAGATTTTGTTTAAAATGCAGATTTATGGGCACTATAGTTTATTTGCCAAATTAGAGTGTTTGTGCCATTTTGAGAAATACACGAAGTCAAATCCACAAATGCAGCATGGAGTGGCCAAGAAATAGAAAATAGGTTAGTTTGGTAAATAAAAGTACTCAAGATTGTGAAAGTTTAGTCAAAATGAAGCCTGAATAAAGTCAGCCATACCCCTCTACTAGGCATCTCTGTCCCTTTCTAACTAGTGCTTCTTTTGCTCTTAGCAGTGATGCAGCCCTCACCTGCAGCACAGTATTTAAACTGAGATAGGCTGCCCCCTAATTTTAGCTGAGTATCTGATGATTTTAAGAGGCCAGAAACAGGAACTTGGAAGATAATGTTTGTAATTCAATCAAAAGTTCTCATATCTTTTCAGAGAACTCTAAAATAGGAAGAAGTATTGTATTTAGGGGGTATTTCAAACATATTTTTGTGTCCTGAGCAGAATGATTTATTTCCATGATTGCAGGGAATTGGTTTTCTTAGTTAAATGGATTCTTCTGTGGATTCATTGGACTAGGTCATGTTTCAGCATAGACAGATCTGTTCTTTGACTTTCTCTGGTCACTTATGGAATGTGCTTACTCTCTATCATATAGCAAAATGAACATTTCAAATGAATTGCTGGAGAGGCAAATTATTATCAGATAAATCAAGAGTTATGATTTGGGGCAGGTATAACAGAAAGCACTTTCGTGTTCTAGAATGAGAGGAAGTTCCCATCTTTTTTATTCCCTTCCTCCTTTTTGTTTCTAACTCATTTTCTCTTACATAGATCCTTTCATTATAACATGGTACAAAAATCATTATCTAGAGTTGTTTATAATCAACAGTGTTTATCCCCTTGTGTCAGATGACTAGAATATCTGTGTCTCAGAATACTTTTGTGCCAAATAAATGAAATAACACATTAAAGGCACACAGCATAAGATCTGGCCTTTGGTATAATTTAGTAAATATTCACCATATTAATGACTTATTGATAGTATGAAAAACAAGTTAGGGTGTGTTTCCATAGAATTTCTAATAAAATAATCTCAGTCTAATCCCTTGAACTTCTAATTTCTCATCGACATGGCTGGGAGTTAATTCAGGACCATACCGGAAATAAATGAATGCCCTCTACTCAGTAATTTCACAATAAACAAGTGTGTGTGTATGTGTGCGCACATGCGCGCACATGTGCGCACGCTCGCACATGCGCAAAAACATTTTTCTCATTTTGGATATCAGAAAAGTATTAATACCATCTAAGGCTCATTGTGAATACATGAGGTATTTCATCCAAAAGACACCAATGACTAAGGAAGATACAGACAAGGTGAAAGAATATATCCTCATGGCCATTTGGAAGCTAAAGAGTAAACAGGGCCTTCCTGGTGGCACAGGGGTTAAAGACACAGTGCTATCCAGCTACTGGAAGCCACTGTAGCATGGGTTCTATCCCTGGACAGGGAGCTAAGTCACATGTAACAAGAGACCTCTCCTGTCTTGCCCGTTGCTCCCCTCAGCAATAAATTTCATTAGATCTGCCTGTTCTGCCCCCCCACTGTCTCTGGTGAATCCTCTTACCCCCCATCCTACACCTCTGGCCTATACCCCAGTTATTGTATTCATAAATAAATAAATATTTTTTAAAAATAAAGAGTAAACAGACTACTTATAGCCCCTGAATACCTAACTTTCTCCTTTTGAGTAATGGCTTTGATTTTTAAAAAGCTTAGTTGCTAATCATGTATGTTTAATGTTTCTAATCAAGCCACAAGCACCTGTATTTCTTGCATTCCTCAAAAATGCCAGCTGTTAGTTATCCACAATAAATGGAGTTTCACATTTTGTGACAAGCTTATTAAGGGAAAAGTATAAATGCTATTCGGAAATAGAGAAGAAAAAATGTTATCAAAGGTCTTTGTCTTCAAATATACCTTGTTATTTGAACAAGGTATTGTTCTTTTTTTTGAGAATTTTGTGTTCTAAGGAGAATAGTGAACAAAAAAAGATAGAGCAGAAAACATTCTTTAGAAGATATTTCAGCTGCAAACCACCACTCTGTTATATATCTAGCCCAATATTCATTTACCACTACTACCATCCTATCAGCTTGGTCCATTTCCAGATCTACCATCCAGCTGGAAGTGAGAGAAACATAGGCAGCCATTATTCCCCACAGCCTTCATGCCTCATCATCAATATCCCAGGTTCTGTCAGTTTCATCTCATATGTATTTGTCAAATCAATTCATCTCACTCTACCTCCATACCTAACATTCTAACATAAGTCATTTATTCTCATACCTCCCTCACTGCAATGCCATCTTAACTAGTTTGTCATCTTCTCTGATTGTACAACAATCCGGTCTCCTTACTGCACCTTAAGTGAATCCCTTTGGATTTATAGTCTGGTTTTTGTGATCCTTAACTATGCCCTGTTTTCCTTAAGAAAAAGATGAAAGTTCTCAGCTTGACCAATAAGCCTGCAAGATCTGTCCTGCCTGCCTACCTCTGCAAATTCCCTTTGATTTTATTCTCCTACCTTTCTCTATTTATTTCACCAAGAATGTTTAAATTGTAAGGGTTCTCTTCCCCACATGATCTTGCAGTAAGCTAATAAATATACATATTGTGAACAAACGTTCAGAATTATAAATTTAACTCACCAGTGTGGAAATTAAAATTGGGCATTTGTAAAAGTTGGAAAACAATTTCCCCTTCAATCTAAACCTTTCAAAGACGTCTTAGATATTGTATCTTGTTAGGGATTTGGTGAACTTCTTTACTCTGGGAGTCATTCTCCATCAGTAAAATGGGGTTAATAAGAGCTGACACACAGATTGGTTGTGGAAATTTGTTGATGCTACATACATGAAAAAATAAGGTATGACATAAAAGAATGGGATGTGGGCATCTCCTATTTTCTTTCCCCTTGGAACGCATTACTAATATGACTTTGAAAAGAGGAAAATGCATCTCAACTAGTTCCCACTCAGAGTATTTTGTTATGCTGAAAAGAATAAAAAGATCACTGAGTTTAGTATCCTCATTTTAAGATGAAGCTTTAAGCTTCCGAGTGATGTCCCAGCTCACAGCTGGTTAGTGTGAGAGATGAAACTAAAAGAAAATGTCTTAAGAATCTTATGTTAAGAAATTTTGTATTACTGACCTCCTTGATGGTTGAGCGCTGCAATGTGGGGCTTCCTTGGCCACTGCAGCACATGTTTGATACCCAGCTGGGGAGGGGACCCATATGGTATGGTAGACCTCTCCTGCCTCACACACTGCTCCCCTCAGCAGTGTGTTTTGGTTGATCTGCCTGTTCTGCTCCTCCCTGTTCTGTCACTGCTGAATACACACACACATACACACACACAGACACTCTCACACACTCACATGCGCATGCCTCTGGCATGTGCCCCAGTTCTTTTATGTATAAATAAACAAAATCTTAAGAAAAAACTTTGTATTATATCACACTAATTTAGGTAGATTTCCTCTATCTTACTCTTGTCTTTGCATATTTCCATTTAATATTAATGGCTAGAAATGTATATCTAAATTTCAGCTGTATTTTCTTCTTGACTCTCAGAAATGACTTTAAGCTAAAAATAGACTATGTCAAAGAGGTCATACTTTCGGAAAAGATCTGAGCTTGATTCCTAAGTGCTATTTATTAACTGAATAACCTTGGGCAAGTCATTTAATTTCTCTGAATCTCAGTAACCTCATTTGTTAAATGGGAAACTGAACACCTAGCTCAATTACCTTGACAATTATACATGAGATTACTCTGAATGCAATGATCCAAATTAGAATGAAAATCTAGTAGGTCCATAAAAAAATTACTTTCCTTTCTCTCTCCCCAAGTCTTCAGGCTTGAACCCCAAATAACTGTAGCTTCCTACTTTGGGTGGTTTCACCTAAGCCAAGGTGTAAGCAATGATAATGGGGACTTGTACCATTGTGATTGCTAATAGAATCCAGAATATCAGTTTAAGTTTGTTTTCAAAGTTAAATAGACATTCAGGTGGCTTTAAAGTGTCTTTGAAATGAACTGGCTTTCTTCTACTCCCATTTCCCTTGAAAAATCACTTATGAATTCCTCTTTTTTGATAACGAGAGAAAAGAGAACTATCAGCAGGAAAATTTTACCTATGATTGATGCTTCTAGTCAGCTTAAAAGAGAAAATATCTCAGATGTAAAAATTCTGACACATCACTTTCTGACAAAACTACATAAAACAGTCACAAGTTTAATCCATTAACTCATTCTGCAAAATGACAAAATTAAGTCTTTGATATCAATAATCTTTAAATAGTTCTCTTCCTCCTGCAATTCACTCACCCATCTCTTTTTTGGGGGGAGGGAAGGTATCTCATTTTACAGGTTGGGACTTGTATTTTACTTTGCTTTTACACACAGGATAAATAGATACAATATAAGTTTATTTGGGGGGTATAAGATTGTGGTTCTAAATTGTGCAATCATAGGAAAGCAGAGCTGAGGTAAAGAGGTGAGAAATGAATTGTTTTCCTGCAATCCCCAGTAGCTGTATAATATCGTACCATGTATCTTGATTTTTTTTTTTCAGTTTCTCGAAACATATTCTTTTTGTTATCATAAGGAGCCAATTTTGTGAAGGAGAAATTGATGTATTTCAGGTCCTATTTGGTGGCTGAGGAGACTAAGACAAATTGTGTTATGTATATGTGTGTATACACATGTAAAATGTTCTTGGTAGAGCAAATATATCTGGATTATGTAACATATTGATAGCACTGCTGCAAATAATTCTTCTGTTTCCCAGTACAGAACTGTTCTGTTTGTAATACAGAGGGAAACAATTAAGGTCAAGGGGAAAAATTTACCTATTTGCTTAGTGTGAATACCAGGCTGATCTATGTATTCATGTAGACTCTAACCACTATGGACTCAAACTCTCACAGATGTAGGAGAGAGAGAATGTAAGAATTTAAGAGATAGGGTAATCACAACCAAGATAAAGAACAGACCAAATTTTAGGTCTTCTCAAATCTGGAAGCCAAGACAATTTGCTATTCATGTGAAAATAAGATAAGGCATGAGAGAGAAGGTGCCTCAATTTGTTGTTCTAAGAAATTGAAAGATTAGAGCAGTTAGATTACCAGAGGAGTGAATTTTTAGGAAATGGATGGGAACAAAATGTCCCCTTCCATTCAGAATTTCCCATTAGACATCCAGGTGGGCATATACAAAAATATGTGAGTACAGAGTTCAGAGGACAGGTCATGTCAGAATATGTAATGATTAAGTATTTAAAGCACTTATTGCCTTGAGATTGAATGAGGTCAACCAGGAAGTAAATGAGGATCAAGAGAGTAAAACTGGAGCTGGAGCATTCCCGAACTCAGAAGTCCCAAAGGAAAAAAAATCTGTAAGTGAAACTTAAAAGGATCATCCAGCAAAGTAGGAAGAGACCTATTAGAAATAAATATTAAGAGATCAAAAACTTTTCTGTAAATAATCTTCATCTCTGCCAAGTATTCTAACAGGAGGAGTAAAATAAGGACCTAACTTGTCCGAATTTGTCAAAGGGAATATCATTAATGCCTTGTAAGATCATTTGGCGTGGAGCTATGAACATGAATGACTATTTTTTATAATGTGAAGGGAGAATGGGATGGGGAAAATGAGTGTACACAGCTTTTCCAAGGAGAATGAGAACTGAGTAATGGCAGGGGAGTGTATGAGTGCAGACGTGAGGACACCACAATATTTTAATGGAAAATATCATTGCACTTGCCTGTGAAATGATCCAGGACCAAGATAAAATCTAATACAGGAATGAGAGGGAGAAGTAGATGCTATAATTGTATAAGAGAGGATAGAGTTCAGTGCAAATGGACTGGTTAGTTAAAAGGAATAAAGCTACGTTTTAAAAAGGAAAAATATAGGGTCCAAATGAAAGAAAGTGATATATTAGTAGAATTATGTGAAAGTTTTCTTGCATTTGTTTCTATCCTTAGCAAAACATTAATTAACAAAAAGCATGAAAATGGGGGAGGTGGCACTGGTGATTGGAAGACACAGAAGAAGGAGAAAATATTTGCCTAAGAAAGAGTGAGACCAGAGATAAGAGATCAGAGACCTGTAATCGGCAGCATGTCTGTTTATGAGTCTAAAAACAGACCATGCTTGAGGCCTCCCTGGTGGCACAGGGGTTAAAGTCTCAGTGCTATCAAGCTATCACCAGCCCCTATGGCATGACCCACATGGCACAGCAGAACTCTCCTGCCTCACTTGGTCTTCCCCTCAGCAGTATATTTCAGTAGATCCACCTGTTCTGCTCCTCACTCTATCTCTGGTGAATCCTCTCACCCCCTGAACCTCTGGCCTAGACCCCAGTTCTTATATACATAAATAAAAATTAAATAAAAAATAAAAACAGACCATGCAGCATGGCTGAGTTTTGTGTGTGTATGAATTCTATTTATACTTACTTCTGTCAGTAAAACTAAAAATAAACTGGAAATTAAATGTTGAAAGTATGGATGACAGAAGGAGAGAGCAAGAGCAGATAGGAGAATAGAGAGCATATATATACAAGAAAGTGATTACTATGATGGACATTGTAATGTAAACCAGAAAATGAGGGAAATGTGGTCAAAGAGATTCCAAGATGGATGGAAACTGTCAACTACCTTGGAAGAAGTGGTACTGAAAACTGTTGGAAATAAGAACATAATGAAAAAGAGAATTTTGCCTAAAAAGGATGTATTTGAAATTGGGGTTATGAAATAAAGTTCTTGATCATAAGAACTGTCTAGTAGCACCATCATTTTGAGAGCGGAATACAGGAAATGTGGTGCTCTTATTACTCACATGTTCTTAGAAAGGTCTGCTCTGTAGATAAGGAAATATTTAAGACTTATGACAGGAGAAATGTTGGTGAAAGCCAGTAAGCCATTTACTAAAATCTTTAAAGAATGAGTAGCAATGACCAAAAGATTTTTGAGATCTATGGGATCTTTGGGATAGTCAAAGCACACATTCCTCAGAGATGCAGGAAAATAAAATGTTTACTCTCACGGGTCTCAAATATTAAAATAGCACCATGTTTGCATTTTTCAATAGTGTTCCAACTATTGTGCTTAAGATTAATCCAAACTGCTCTATTTCACTATAGGTCTCTTTCAAATAATGGGATCTAAATAAGATACCACTTCACTCCCATACAACCTGGTTCTTTGAACCCTGGGTCATTTTCCTCGGGATGGTGTATTGATGTTTGCATACATTTTGAACTTTTACTTTGTATATGCCCAAGTTATCTGTTTAAGTCCATCCCTAACTTTACTCGTAACATGTAAACTGGCAGAAAATAATCATGATGTGCAGGAAAAGCTGAGGAACGAGGAAAGAAAAAGTTGTGCGTAAGAGGGAAAAAATTCAGTGCAGAATATTTCTTCTGTCACAGAATTTCATGTGCCTGTGATGAAACACAGCTGTGAGTGGCAACATCACTGGGCCTTAATGTTGCCCCGATTTCTCAGGGTGAAGTAAGTGTTCAGAGGAAGCACTGAGACTTCAGTCTTCACAAATCCTAATGTGTGTTCTGGATAAACAGAACTTGACTCTCTCAAGAGGAATCCCAACAGCTCTCCTGGCTCATCCTAGCCCAGAAATGTTAGAAACTAGATCTAGATTTAAAATCTCTTATTATGAGCTAGTAAGTAGTTTTAAACTTGACAGAAAATGAGACATTCTAATGACGTCTGGCGGTTTCCACTACCCCACCATCTGGAGACTACTAACTATGATTCATCCCAGCTGAATTTTGGATAAGGGACAGATTCAGATGAAATCTGAGCTCAGCATCTTCTTCCCACGATATAATTCGAACTGTGGGCCATTCCTCTGTGACCAAATCTATAACCCAATGAGTTTTCTAGCCCTTGCCTTGCGTAGAACTGGCTTTGTACTCACTCTTACCTCCCACTTCATTGCTCATTCCCTGAGGAGCTGAGCTCCCAGATGACCTTTGCACACAGCCTGTCTGGATTATGACACATGAGACTATTTGACACCTTGTATCTCTTGACTGCTTGATTACAGACACTTAGTAAACCATCATTTCAAATTTGTATGCTTTGCTTCTAACCAAAGGCCTGTTGTCTATCTGTGTGTTCTCTGCACAGCAAGTTATAGAAAAAAGTCAAGAAACCTAAGGATGGAGTGATCAAAAATAAAAGTATAAAATACATACCTATAGTAAATACATTTATATTTTCAAGGAAGGACATGAGTAAATATTAATTTGTATACATGATGATTCAGCATTTAACAGGGAAAAAGACATACTAAACCCTACAGAAGATAAGAACAGAGGATTTTTATCAGCTTCTGCAAGTAGAGTGATGTTAGAGACACCATTGCTTCCTCAAAATTCCAAGATTTGTTGCTTTGAACAAGCACCACGTAAAATAATTCTTTAAAATGTCTTCAGTCTAATATTGGAGTAGGATATTAAACAGTCTCTAATATGCACATAGTGTGTTGAAATATTTGTCTCTGCAGACAGCTTCTAAAAGATGTAAGTGAAAAAAATTGAGCCAATTTTATTGAGGTTATTTCTTCAGATATAAATGAGATAAATCAATCCTTTTCTAAGAGGTGGAATGAACAGGGGTACCAAAAAGACCAGAGTATTTAATACATATACAATCATGAGAAGGGTAAGACACCCCAAGCCTAAGACTTAGGGTAAAAGAAGTACAACCTCCACTGCTCCACCTCTCTTCACTCCCCTCCACACCCCCAGAACTGGGGCTGCCGCCTACTGAAGATTTCAGCTGAAATTACAAATCACTCTGCATTAGGCAGGAATTGATATTTTTTACCCTAGAAATGAAGAAGAGAAAGGAGAACCAGAAATGACAATCTCACTAAGATGGACAGTGATTAGGCAGACGGGTAGAAGATGACTAAAAAGCTTTCAAGAACAGTGACAATAACATTTTTAAAGTGATTTGCATTATTGATATGTTCTTCATTTCCAAGTCTTAAGTAAAGCTGTTTCACTTATGTTTTTGCATAAGGTTATGTGTGTGCTTGTGTATAAATCAAAGCAAACATGGGCTTTTCTATCAGAGAATGAAAAATAAAGTTTCTCTAAGTAGGAACAAAAGCCAAGAGACCAAGGCAGTCATGAAATTGTGCCCTTGAACTGGCAGAAATAATGGATGGGTTTTTGTGACTTTCTAGTCTATGGAAATGGCGGGAAGGTGCAATCCAATTTAATCTAGATATTGAAATAAAATGAACACCCAGATCATATATGGGAATGAAGGTCAGAGATGAGATTGATTTAGACAAAACTAAAGGATTTTCTCTTAGAATATATATATCATGTATATATATACACATATATATGTATGGCCTGGAATATTCTTTATGACTAAGGTGTGTATAACAATAGCTTTATAGCATTAATAGAAATTATTTATTCCAAATTCATTGAATGTTTATATTGAGTGTGTCATTCATGATATTAGGCGCTGGAAATACAACAAAGGAGCTTCCCTGGTGGCACAAAGGATTAAGTCTCAGCACTATAAAGCTATCCACAGCCACTTCATCATGAGTTCAATCAACAGCCAGGGAGCTAGCCCACATGGTACAACAGACCTCTCCTATCTAGCTGCTCCCCTCAGCAGTGTATTTCAGTCATCTGCCTGTTCTGCTCTCCACTCTGTCTCTGGTGAATCCTCTCACCCCCACAACTAACTTACACCTCAGCTCTGCATAATTTTTTTTAAAACACAATGATTCCTGTCTTCATGAAAAAGCATCAAAATTATTTGTTGTCCAAGCTCCTATTTCAAATAGGTCACATGATACAGTGGAAAGCCAGCATAAATGAAATCAGGAGAACACAGTTCAAATCCCAACTATTTTCTAACTAGCAATACTTTTAAAAATAGACAACTGGATCAAGAAGAAGCAGTAGATACACAATGGAATACTAGTCAGCAATCAAAAAAGATAAACCAATGCCATTTGTAGTAACATGGATGGAGCTAGAAGGAATTATGCTCAGTGAAATAAGTCAGAAGGAAAAAGAAAAATATTGGATGGTTTCACTTATAGGATGAATATAGGGGAACCACATAAGTTATCAATGAAAAAATAATAAAAACACTACAAAACAAAATAAAAACAAGCGTAACTATAAACCAGAGATATTCTATAGGGAGAGGAATGGGAGAGGGGTCAGAATGAGGGAGGGAAGAGTACAAGGGACTATGGTGATGGTGCATGGGTGAACAGGTGGTGGAAATTCTATGGGTACGACATCTGAGAAAAGAAAGCAAATATTGTACAAAAATGAACAACGATGTAAAATATATTTTAAATAAATAAAACATGTCTTAAAATTTTTAGCCCTCAACTTCAACTTTCAAGATGAGATGACTGAATGGATGATGTCTAATATTTCTTACAATTTTAATATAATGGGGTTTTGCAAGTCAGAAATATATGTAAAATTCTCAGTGTTTTGTTACCATATTAAGTGGTCAAATGAATGTACAAGCACAAAAATAATCACGGGTCCTATTAAAAAATGCCACTCTACATATGCAACACACCATTCAAAAGTAAATTTCTAGGACACCGACTTTTATAAACCTCCATTGGCAACAGTCCCGAGCCTTGAACATGAAAAGGAGATAAAAAATACTTAAGTTTAATCACTATGAAGAGTCTGGCCATATGCAGGTGTTTTTTTTTATTTCCTTAATTTTCACTGCAATTCAAGAATGAGCTTTATGAAAAACCTATATATAAGGAAATAAGGAGACTACAGTAAGGAGCAGCAAGCAACATGTGCAAGCTCACATGACTAGACAAGAGACTAGAATCTTCACTTTCTGACTCTAGTCACCAAGGTTCCTTTACTATGTCAAAGAACCTTCTATGTGGAAAGGCCATCTTATAAATCCCTCTGGCTTTTCTTTTCTGTGTTTCTCTTCTTGTCTGTTCCCTACTGCTCCAGATGATGAGGAAAGAAAAACAAAATCGCAAAACACATGCTATCAAGTAAGAGAATAGTCCATTCATTTAATTATGGAGGGAAAATTCTAAAGAAAGCATTTATAAGATTTTTTCAAGAGGTCACAATGAACATAATCTTTCGATCTTCAAAAAAGTTATTACAAAAATGAAACCAATCTTCTCATGCATACTGTATGGTGGTGCATTAGTGACACAGCTGCCCTAATAAACACTTTTCCCACTTGGAGTTTTAATGGAACTTAGCACCAAATACACCCAACTTGCAAATTTATTCAAAAAACATTTATTTGCCACCCCCACTTCATTCTCCAAGGAGGTTTGAAGTGTGAAGAAATGAAATAACAGAATATCTTGGATTTCAAATTTAATAGAAATTTGCTGGCAGGAAAAGTGAATGACTCAAGGGTAAAACAGACTAAATTTTACCATGCATGGTCTTTCATGAGTTTATCACTCTTGGTGAAAATCTTGACCTCTCCGGCCATCATACCATAATCTAAGTATTTTGCAGTTACCATTAACTATCAGGTAAAGACTAAAGATCAATATTAAAATAGTATAGTAAGCAGGTATTTCAGGACCTTGGAGAATGAAAATGAGGGCAGGATGCTGGGGGGTGCAGATAACAAATATGGGATATAAAGATCCAGGTTGGAGAAATAAAGAAAGTGGGCATGACAAAAGAACAGTAGGTATTAGCAAAAATATTCATGGCTGTTTGAATAATCTAATACCATAAATCTTTATTAAATGTCAATCCTTATGCTATTTCAATATGTATTGCTCATGCTAAATGCAATACCCTCATTTTCAGAAAACTCCAGGCTGGTTAAGAGTAAACACAGACTATTGCATCATTTTGAAGTGTAATATTTAGTAAAAAATAAGTTAAACTATATTCTCCTTTATGATAAATCTTCACTGAATATTGTGCTAATTTATGAAAAATTTCAGGTATAGACATTCTAAAAAAGAATAAACCATATTATCTTCTAATACTATTATAGAGATGACAAAAATTTGTTGTATTTTTATTAAGGTACCCTCTTTAAAGGAAAGGGTTACAAATATAACTAAAGTCCAATTCATTATTACTTTAAAGTAAGTTAAATTACAAGAAAATACAGAAGACAAAATCATTTGTAAAAGCATGATAGAACTAGAGGGATTATGTTCAGTGAAATAAGTCACAAGGCAAAAGAAAAATATTGGATGGTTTCATTTTAGGAGGAATATAAGGGAGACAAATAAGGGATCAAGGAAAAGATCAATAACAATGAAAAAAATCAAATCACAGCACAACAAAAAGAAAGAGACAAAGACAAATCAGAGGCACTTTGTGGAGGGGGGAAGGGAGAGTGACCGGGATGAAGACAGAAAGAGCACAAGGGACCGAGGTGATGGTACGCTGGTAAATTGGTGGTAGGAATTCCATGAGGACCACAGATGATGTCAAATACACATGAATAAAGGGGAAAAAAGAAAATACAGAAGTTGTATCATTCTTACACAAATTCACTGTTCCTTTATTTCTTTCCATCATATATATGTACATATAACTATTTAAGTATATATTTTTTTAAAGTTTTTTTTATTTATGCATACAAGAGCTGGGGCACAGGCCAGAATCACAGGAAGTAAGAGGATTCACCAGAGACAGAGTGGGGAGCAGAACAGGCAAATGGACTGAAATACACTGCTGAGGGGAGCAGCGGGCGAGGCAGGAGAGGTCTGCTGAGCCATGTGGGTCACCTCTCGCTGTTTGTCCCGGGACAAACTCCCGCTACTGTGCCATGGATGCTTCACAGTGCAATGCTCAACCCACTGTGGAGCTCAACCTGCTTCACCACCAGGGCTACCTATATATATTATATATAGAGAGAGAGTATATATTGTATATATTATATATTATATATATATTATACACACACAAACACACATATCTCCATTCAGTTTGAACATTCCAAATGTATCCAGATATCAAGATACAGAAGTAGGTAGAGGTGATCTTTCCAGACTGCCTTTCCATTTTCTAATTCTGTCCATCTTTAGGATATATATTTATAACCTTAATCTTCTGTACATAAACTTAGGGAATTTCATATACTGCTTTCATTAACCCAGATAAATAATGCAAGAATAAGATTATAAAGAGAAATGTTAATTATATAAAAAGGATAATTATGTAACATTTTATATTATACCTTTCTATTTCATTCTTACTGTTGATCATTGTAATTGGTGGGCCTCCCTGGTGGCGCAGCGGGTTAAGCAACGCACTGTGAAGCAAGTCGCAACCACTGCAGCACAAGTTCAATCCCTGCCGCCGGCCAGGGAGGGGACCCATGTGGCGCAGCAGACCTCTCCTGCCTCGCCTGCTGCTGCCCTCATCAGTGTGTTTCAGTCAGTCTGCCTGTTCTGCATCCTGCTCTTTCTGGTGATTCCTCTCACCTCCCTGGACTCTGGCCTGTACCCCAGCTCTTGTATGCATAAATAAATAAATCTTTAAAAAAATGTAATTGGTGACTTATTTATCTCTTCAAAATATCTATGAACAGCTCTACCCTGATCCATTGTGAATTCTTAGATCATTATATGTTTACTATAACACAAGAATCATTTCCCTTTATTTCTAAGTTCTTTGTATACTTGCAGCACATTACAGTTCCTGATATATTGTAGGCAGTCATTCACATGTTGAATGAATTAATGTATGAAGTACACTGCATGAATGAATGAATTTATAGCCAGTGCTCACAGAATCAGAACCCAAACTCCAGACTTCTCAAAACAACTGCAAAGTACTTTGCATTCTGCCAAATGACCAAAAAAGACTACAGATATCTAAACATATTGTTCACATTTTTGTTAGGATGCAATTGACTCCAGATTAAGATGCCTAATTCCCTTATTCTGTGTTTTACATAACTTAGGGCACAGAAAAATGCATCGGGCCTCCCTGGTGGCACAGCTGGTTGAGCACCTCACTGTGAAGCCGCTGCTGCACAGCAGCTCGACTTCGATTCTGGCTAGGGAGGGCATCCACATGGTGAGACAGACCTCTCCTGTCTCACCCACTGATATGCCTGTTCTGTTTCCCAGTCCGTCTCTGGTGAATCCTTTCACCTCCTGCACCTCTGGCCTGTACCCCTACTCTTGTATGCATAAATTTAAAAAAATCTTTAAGAAAAATGCATAGCTGAAATTCTGCATCAGCTAGTATCAAATAATCCTGTATTTTTTAAAAGATTTGGTTTTAGGAGTGAAACAAATGGATCATAGAAAATAAATGCAGTAGATCATTTAACAAGCGATCAGTCAAAATCCTTGCCTACGCATTATGCTTTCTGAGTGAAGAGCTCAGATTTATAATAGCTGAATTTATGCCAGTGTAAAAGCCACAACCTAGCCTGAGGTATCAGGAGACATTCCAAAGAAAAGTATGGTGACAATATATCCATCCAGTTGCAACATAAACAGAAGCACTGTAAGAAAATTGGCAGAGCACCTTGATAACCTAATTCATAATGTCTCCAGAAAGTCATACACTGATTTACAGGAAATAATGAATGCCAGATAAAGATATCTATAATTTAAGATATGTACCATACATATTTCAGTCTTTAAACTCATCCAGTATATTAAATTTGTCTACGCTTGTCTACTAAATACTAAAAATGTTCAGATTTTTGTCTACTGCTGTCAAGGTATCCTTATACAAGTTTATTAAAGTTACTGAGATTGAAAATTGAACTTCCTCAAATTTTTCTAAAGAGGATTTCTGCTGTAATGCTGTCTCCAGATATCACAAAATAGGCAGACCAGTCCTACCACATACTGATTCTATTACCTGGAACAAATTAATTTAACTTCTCCAAGTTTAAGTACATAAAATTGTCTTAGTTACACTGCAGCAAATACGACAGTGTGTTTACTGAAAAATACAGTCATTTTATTTTGGGAAGACTAGCTGACTACATTCATTTCCCTGTCTCTTGCAGTTAGTTTAGGGCATGTGATTGACTTGACTTACAAAATGTCGATGGAAGATAGGTAAACCATTTATTACATTGACCCTGTTCCTTAGACCCTCTTCAGTCATCTTTCACTCTTTCTCACAGCTTCTAGTCAGTGTTGCAGTGAAGTATTTCAAGGTCTTAAAGTCTTGGAACAGTAAGATGGAAGAATCCTGAATTCTGAATGATTCTAATAAATAAAACTTACTTGTTCAGGCTTCTACTTTCTAATTCCCACTGACCCATATTGGACTAATGTAAGTGAGAAATGTTTACTGTGTTGAGCCACTAATACATTGTGATTATTTGTTATGGCAATTAGACCTTAACACAAATTCAAGTACTTGCCATAAAAAGAGCTATACGAGCATCAAATCAGTAAACAATTGAAGAGTCTTGCTGCAGTTTAATATAGTGTCTGGCACTTAGTATCAGATTACTTGCCCTTCCACTTGGCTCTTCAGCGGCAGCCAATATGTCCAATCTTTACATTTTAACTTCTATATTCTTTGGTTTTTATACTTCTCACCTTTTTGGAATTGCTCACAGAAAGATGAATATCTTGGGGCCTCCCTGCTGGCACAAGGGGTTAGATCACGGCACTGTGGAGCTATCAGCAGCCACTACAGCACAAGTTCGATCCCTGGCCAGGAAGGTGACCCACATGGTGCAGCAGACCACTCCTGTCTTGCCTGCTGCTCCCCTCAGCAGTGTATTTCAGTCAGTCCACCTGCTCTGCTCCTCACGCTGTCTCCGGTGAATCCTCTCACCTCTGTACCTCTGACCTATACCCCAGTTCTTGTGTGCATAAATAAATAAATCTCTAAAAAAAGAAAAATTTGCATCTTCTAAGGATAATAACTGCTTCACAGTGACATGTATAATTGTTTCTGAAGGTACATTTTTTCATATTAAAGTAACATCTTTTTCACCTTTTATCCACATCTTTTTGGTCACATACAGATAATAACTGCTTCACAGTGACATGTATAATTGTTTCTGAAGGTACATTTTTTCATATTAAAGTAACATCTTTTTCACCTTTTATCCACATCTTTTTGGTCACATACAGATAAACAACTTGAAATAGTTTGGGAAGAGTTGTAATTCATAATTTCATTTGAACTTAGTTCATAAAATTTAAACCTTAACCTGAAATTCTTCCAGGAATCTATGACAAAGAAATTGTATAAAACTAAAAAAGTCCACATGACAGATATGTAGCCATTGCCCTCCTGTACCTATAGGAAGTGAGTGGGAAAGCAAAATCCCTGTTGACAATTTAATTTTTACTAAAATATGTGTGATAGAATTCCAAACTAAGCCACGACACTGTGGGTTTATTTTTTAATTTCTCCTCAGCAAAACTCAATTTAAAGTGAAAATAGACAGTGGTGAAGTAAAGCCATAGATCCAGGCTGAAGGAATTTATGGCCTGAAACACCCTAAAATTTATTTTGAATTGCTGTGTGTGCATTTCACACTTTGAAATGAGCATCTAAGGAGTTTTATATAGACATACATATTTGTTGACTTCTTGACATTAATTCAATTTTTTTTAGAGGGTTATTTGCAAAAGCTTTACAGTTGTGACCTCTACATTCAGAATAGAAATGTTCCTGAAAATTTGGCTGCAACTTTAAAATCCAAGACTCGATGTCACTTTGCCATCGGGTCTAAATATCTAAGTCTCCCTTTTATTGAGTGCCTACTGTGAGCCAATCTTGTAGAACACTTTGCATATGCTGTATTATTCACTCCTCATGACATCCCTGTGAGGTAGATAGCAGCATCAATCACTAGGGTGCAAATGAGAAAACTAAAACAAAAAGAGGTTTAGTCACTGTTTTTGATAAGTTCTGATATTTTTGTTCAAATGATACTTATCAATAACATACATTTGGACAACTGATTTGCAAGGATCAAATATCTCCTGCAAATGTAAAATTCTCCATTCTTTTTATTCTGTTTTCAATAGTATGCATGTAAGTCTATTTCCTATTTATTGACAGAGGATAGTTTGTCTACTTACTCGTATATAAAGCAAGAAGCCATTTTCTACAGATGCATGGAGTTTTGGTGATGAATTAAGACAAGCTCCAACCCCATAAACAGTTTCAGACTTTTCCCTGGCCTTTTTCTCACTACCAGTCAGCAGCTTATTTTCACCAAGCCACTGGAAGTTGTCTGTTCCTCTTCGAGACATGTTCTGATCCCTGCACACACTGCTGTTGAGCCCTTTATTTCACTGTCTAGAGGCAAAGCCTGATGCTATGATGTGAACTGTACAACTCAAGATGTATACAATTGGGTAAAAACTCAAAATTGTCTAACCACCAATTTAACATTGCCTATTGAGTAAGGTCACAATTCAAGTCAGTAATTGTATTATAAGACCTAAAATGTTAAGAGCTGCCTTGATACATTTCAACTTCACAGAGCCCCCAAATACCTAATCATGAGTTCCCCTACTCTCAACATATCTGTTCTCCCACCCAGTTGGAAAGGCTTCCCTCCTGGCTAATTAGCCTATCAGCCAGACCAACTTCCTTCTACCCAGTCCTCAACTAGTAAGTTTCATTTCCTTCCAGCCGACGGAATTATTCTAATAATCAAACCGTACCTTCTGCCAAAAGAAAAGACCACTCTACACTCCTGTTACTACAAGGTCTGTCTCCAGCTACCCTTTGTTTCCTTTGCATACAATGTCCTCCTCCTCCAGACCATGAGTGTGACTTATAAACTGTCAATCTCATCTGACAATTGTCAAGTGTCATATGTTTGGTCATAAAATGGAGAATCCTCCTTCACCAACCAATAGGTGATGATCAGAACACTGGTTCCTAGCATTTAGGTAGGGAAGTATATTTCAAGCACCAAAATTAAAAAATAAAAAAAGCCTTACTCTCAAAATAAAAAATAGGTCTTCAGATTGAAAAACTAACTTGAACGATTAAGTTTATTGTCATGAAAAACTAATCACACTGTCTTTATTCTCTCATTGTGCTGAACATTGGTAAAAGTCTCAGAGCAGATTGACACAGACTACAGAGAGATCTGTGACAAAGACTAAACCATGTGTCTAGAGTTATTCATTATGGTTGGAAACAAATTTCTTTTTCTGCTGTTCTACACCTGCATGACATTTTTCTAATAGATGCCAGATTTTGGTAACAAAGGATACAGTATTTGGACTATTGTTAGTGCCAAGTAAAATTGCTATTCAACAGGAGGGTCCTCTCCAAAATTTTTGTCTACAGCAGTAAAACTACTGAGTATTTTATTTTTATATATATCGCCTTCTCAGTTTGGTTTGTCTACTCCATGTGGAAATTTCCTTATCTGCTTAATACAAGTGAATTATTAAATATGATATTTACATCTCAGTCCAAAACAAATTTAGTACATAACCAAACATCTCATTAGGATTTGCTAAGGTTACTTTTAAAACTGTCAATGAAAACTACCAGATATGTTTAATAATACAGGGCAGGTAAATACATTTTGGCCAAATACACTTGTTAAACTGTACCTTGAAAAAGTATGTAATCACTAAAAATGAAATAGATGTGTTGATATGGAAAGATAGTCTAGAAAGTTTATAAATTTGGGGAACAGGTATCTAATCTAATATGCCCCAACTGTGCAGGAGAGAATAAAGATTATGCATTAGCATGCAAACATTTGTATATACAAATTTTTCTGAAAGAACAAAGAAGAAATGGTTACATGTCACCTTTTGAGCAATGTACAACTGTCAATCAAACTATTTATAAGTGCCTACAGAGCACCCAGAAGTGTTGATTAAGCAATAGTCATGTAGTTTAGATTTTAGACTTATGAAAAGGTGAAGTTGATGTTTTATTATGAAAATATAGTAGCCTAAAATAACTTAGTTCTCCTAAAGAGCTCCATCTAACCTCAAAAAAAAAAAACTTTGGTAATAACTTATGGCCTAATAAGGCCATGTGTGACTTACAAGGAATTTTTGGTCTATGTTAATGCTTTGAATTATACTACCTGGAAAGCTCAAACTAATACAATATTGAACACGAGACAGAGATAGACATTATATAATGATTAAGGAATCTGTACATCAGGAAGATATAACAGTCATCAATATATATGCACCAAAGGAAGGAAAATCCAAATACATAAAGCAAGTATGAACAGACATCCTCAACAATATAGTAATAGAGGGGGACTTGAACACCCTATTTATATCAATGGAAAGATCAGTTTAGAAATCAACAAGGGAACACCACCATTAAGTGATAATTAAATCAGATGGACTTAGTAAATATTCATAGAGCACTCCATCCCAAGAAACTGAATGCACAATTTCTCAAGTGCACATTGAACATTTTCAAGGATAGACCACATGTTGAGCCACAAAGAAGTGTCAATAAATTTAGAAGGTTGAAATCATATTAACTATCTTCTCTGATCACAATGGTATCAATTAGAAATAAGCCACAAGAAAGTAAGAAAAACCTCACAAGTATGTGAAGACAACAATGTGCTTTTGAATGATTTTTGAATTAATGAAGAAATTGAGGGAGAAAATTTTTAAAAATACTTGGGAGACACGTGAAAATTAAGACAGAAGCTTCTGGCACCTATAGGATACAGTAAAAAGGAAATACTAAAATGGACATTTATAGCAATACGGTCTTATGTTAGGAATAAAGATGTCAAAAAAATCATTTAATCGTACACCTAAATTAACTAGAAAAAGGACAGATGAAACCAAATGTTAGTTGAAAAAGTAAATAAAAATGACAGCAAAAACGAACAAAATGGAAATGAAAAAGACAGTTAAAAGAACAATGAAACTAAGAGTTGACTCTTTGAAAAGAGAAACAAAATACTCACTGAGAAAAACACTAATAAAAAGTTAAGAAATGAAAGAAAAGTTACCATACACAAACAAATACAAAGGATCATTAGAGACTATGAATACATTTAGGTCACAAACTGGTTGTTTAGAAGAAATGAACCAATTCTTAGAATAATGTGATCTCATAATACTGCATTGGCAAAATAGGAAAATTGAACACACTATAATTAAAAGATTAAAAGAATGGGTGTATTATATTCTCAGAGTTCAGATTATAGGACAGAGCAACAGTAATCAATACAGTGTGATACTGGACTAAAACTAGACACACAAATGAAAGAAAAATTGAGAGCCCAGAAACAAACCATACTTACAGGCATAGTTAATTTAACAAGGACAAAGAAGCTATGAGTATACAAAGAAGAAAGGAAAGTCTATTCAGCAAATGGTACAGGGAAAATTGGACAGTCACATCCAAAAGAATGACTAGGATATTGTCTCACATGACACATAAAAATTAAGTCAAATTGGATCAAATACATAAATTTTTAAGACTAGAAACCATAAAATAGAGAGAAAACATGCTAAGAAATGTCTTAGTATGCTTAACATGCTTCAGTACTGTCTTTGAGAACTTGACTACAAAGGCAAGGGAACAAAAAAGGGGGGGGGGAGATTATATAAAACTAAAACTCTCTGTACAAAGAAACAAGCTTATTAAACTGAAATGAAATGATGAAAGAATCTTTTTGAATATCATGCAATATGACAAAGGTTAATATCTAAACTCTACAAAGAACTTATAGAACTCAATGAAAAGACAATAACCCAATCAAAAAAATAGACAGAATAGCCAAATGGATACATCTGCAGAGAAGTAATACAGATGGCCAAAAGGCACATGAAAAAAAGTTTGTTTGTTTTTTATCATTTATCATCATGGTCATGCAAATCAAAACCACAAAGTTCATATCAAAAGACCAGAAACAAGTGTCAGCCAAGTTATGGAAGAAAAAAGGAACACCCAGGGTACAGGAATGTAGACTGGGTCGACCTCCATGGAATACAATATGGATGTTTCTTAAAATATTAAAAAATGGACCTACCAGATGTCCCAGCAATCCCTCTCCTAGATATCTACCTGAAGAATACAAGAACTCTAATTTGGAAGGACATTTGCATTCCTATATTTATTACGGTACTACTTCCAATACTGGAGATATAGAAACAACTTAAGAAGAAATGGTATGCATGTACAATGTAACACTATTCAGTTATTAAACAAAAAACATGGAATCTTCCCATCTGCAACAACAGGGATTGGAATATTAAAAACAAAGGCACAAAAAACAAAAGAAGACAAACCTTTTAAATCTGCATGCAGAACTGAGGTTTAGAAGGAGAAGGCAAAGGAGGAGATGGGAACAGAGTAGAGGGAGCCCATCACTCTATTGTGGAGGATTAGTGGCGCTTCAGTGGTGGACATGGTGTGATAACATGCATTTGTAGAGTTGTGAACCCATACCCCTTAAACATATACTGTATTGTAAATTAACATTACCTCAGTCAGTAAGAGTAGCTATCTTAAACTAAAACAAATCAAAATAAAATCTTCAAGACCTACACAAGCAGTTACCATATATTCCTACTTTGAATATCCATATTCTTAAGTTTCACAAGGAACTAAAGCAAAATGCAAGTAACAGGTAACTAAAATTCAAGATCAAGTTTTCAATGCAAGCAGATTCATTGTTTTATAGTTTATTCATTAACATTATGTTGCTGTGTGTAAGTTTTCAATGTAACCATTTTCAGATAGCACCCATGTAAGTATTAATCAGAAGCACCTTACAAGAGGAAGCCTAAAAACCAAGATTAATCTGGACAAGTAGAACTCTGTAGCGCTAGTGCTAGCCCACTTATATTTGGTCTTGTTCCAGATCCTCCTTTCCACAGACCACGAAAATAGTTAATGCCTTCAAGTCACACAAAGTCTGCTTTCAAGTATCTGTACCTTATATTATGTGCTGCAATACATAAGCCTCATTTTTTATAGTGAGCAGGTACTGCTCAGCCACTCAGTTTTTATGATACTTTTTTTTTTAATTTGGAACATAAATTAAAATATTTATGCTGGAGCTGCCAAAACAAAGAAATAGCTCTAGCAAACAATTCTCTTAATAAAATTCAATCACTATAATGCAAACTGTTGTCAAAAGGGTAAATGCAAGTTAACTTTTTAAAAGTTTTGTTTCATGATCCATATTACTAATAGGTCATGTCATGAACACTGAAACTGGAGACATCTTTATTAAATCCTTTGTATATGTGATGTTGTTTTTATTTTTTCTATTTTATGGCCATCTTTCTTGCAAAGGGTCCTTTCAGAGTTAAAAATATAATTATATTTTCAAATCTAATTAAAATGTCAATCATTTATTTTGGCATATTAAGCATAATGGCTGTTATCCAAGTTTTCTTCCTATTCAGATTTTGATTATTTTATCACGTCACTCAAAATCTATGCTTTGCAACTTGTCCAATATGTTTTCCCCATCATTAGCATAAAACATCTTAGAGTCCTGCTGGTAGTGCTTTATCTAGTGCAGGAAATTATTTGGATAATAAACAGCTGGAAACCAAAATGTTATATACTGGCAGGGAAAAAAAAAAAAACAGATCAACAATTATATGAAATGAATATAAACTTCCTTTCTCCACACCACTCCCTGTAATTTTATATATTGAATTTTAGAATTGAAAAAAAAAGTTCCAAAAAACTTCCTGGAAGATAGTCTAATATATTCTTCTTTCTTTTTTCCTTCCTCTCTCCTATTTTCACTTCTTCTGGTTTTGTCTGTTTATTTTACCCTCATCTTTATACCTACTCTAAATTGAGGTGTTTAGAATAAATGTTATCTGAAACCATTTCAACATTAATCATCCTGAGTAGCAGTAAATTCTTAATATATATTTTAGATGTTCCAAAAATAGCAAAAATGTTACAGAAACCAGTGTAGGAGTCATATTTTATCGATTTTTCCCCTTACTCATGATAAGCTTTTCTCTACTCTTATTTCTGTTTTCTTTCTCCACCTCCATCTGCTGTCAAGCTTCAAACATAAAGTTTCTTTCTTATAGTTCATTTTGATTTAAAAGCAACAGAAGCATATGTTTTAGACATATATGTGGATCACTTTTCTTGCTGTTTCTCCTCAGATCGTTTTTCATATAGGAGAAGGGGTTGGGGAGAAGAACAAGAAAAATATTTGTGTATTTATTTATCCTGAAGGTCCTGTGTTTAACTCTTCTGAAAATGACACCTTTCCTTTGGAGGAGACTGCCATCTGAAAGAAAACTACCAGTATTCCTGCTGTGTGATTTCTGAGCTCTAACAGGGTTTGAAGATGAGCAGGAAAGTTGGCAAGTCCTCAACTACTAGCCAAGTCTAAAATTCTGACATTTAGATGAAAAAGCATGTAGCCATTACTGATCTGTGAGGAAACCAGGTGGGCTTTGCAACACAGGATGCGCCTAACAATTCGTGAGCGACTGAACCCCAAGAATGATCACCTCTAACTTATGAAAAATAGAATTGAATCAGGTTTAAGCAACACATAAAGATCTAAGACAATAAATACTGTATTGACATTTAAAAAATTACTCTAAGCAGTATAAAGTAGCCAACTAATTCATTTCAATTATCCATGATATTGATGATGAAAATTTTTAGTTTCACACTGAGTGGACCGTGGTCTGGAAAAAAGGATGACACTGTTAAACATCATGAAAGAAAAAGCGTCATGGACTGTACTGCTTCACCTCTGAAGTCTATGATTTGGAATGACATCTGTTAGGGAGAACAGCTGTTACTTTAGATAATGCCAATATACCAGTACTTTTTGTCTCAAAATATTGCGAGACTTGCTCCTCTCTTTCCCATTCCAACGTTGCATTGGCACACGTACACATAAAGGTGAAACAGTGAGCAGATGTCTTGGTGTGCTAAATTCTAGTCTGTGAACATCCCGTATAAGCTAACTGACCTCTAGATTGGTCTCTGATTGTAATTTGGTTACATTCGATCAAAGTTTCCAAAGTGAACAGTATCCAGCGTTAAAGAAGTTACATATATTTCCTTCAGAAGAGCCCTGGGAGAGAATCCAGAAGGAAACATTTGGTCTGAATAGTTTCTAAATCAAATACTACAGTTACTATGCACATGCTATAGATGTTCACCTTTTTCCACAGGAATCAGTATTGTCCTAGGATATGGATCCACTGGTTGACAGGTAAAACATGAATCATGTCATTTAATTGTATTTTAAGATTGCAATTTTAACAAAATGAGTGTATTTTGGATTCCCACCTCCAAATTTTATATTTTTATAAAATCCTTTCCTGAAATCTAATAATCAATAAACTTTCTTACTTTCCTATTAGAAAAAGGCTAACTAAACTATATTACAGTACTTTTGAAAGACAAATGGACCAGTAAATGTAAATAGGGTGATGAATCTGAACTCACGTAAGAATTTTATACTTCTATAAAGTTCATGCAGACCTTTAATATCCTGTAAATGTTGGATTACCCACATGGATAAATAAAAAGACTATCAAATACCAGGTGATCAAAAAATGTGCACTGAATTTTTTTAGCCCTAGAATTCTACTAGTTACCTGACATTTCTGAATATAATTAAAGCTTGAGATATCAATTAAAGTATTTTTCCTTTGAGGACATACTGTTGGTTTCTCAACTTGAAGTCTCCAGACCTTTCAACTTCTAGTATAAATCATAAGGCTTGCTACATTAATTGCTTAATCTGAGGTGTTATTTAGGCTGAATCAACATTTAAGACAAGTACAACCTTTTTATCTAAACTATTCCAACTGTAACAACCCATTAATAAATTGCTTGAATAGTCATTTACTTAACCTATATTGACCCTTCAATTTAGTGAAATAATCAAAACTGACTCATCCCAAAATTAACCATTAAGTTAACTTAAATCAAGAGAAGAATGAATTTGTTAAAAAGATAAATTGCTAACACTTTGGACAGAGCAAAGCAACTCTGATGCTATCCATCTATGCTAGGGGTAAAACATACGTGACTGGATTCTGTTGTTCATAAAAACACATAATACACTTCTATTGTATACCAAAGAAAACTTTAAAAATAGTTGTAATGGCCACTGCATCATGAAAATTGTCTACCTAGTAAGTGCAAAATGAATTTGCCAGAAGATAAATAAAAACTTTTTTGTGAAGACATATTAAAAGTCCCTGCTAGCAGAGTACAGGATATTAAAATAGATGCTAATCAAGTCTCTCCTACAGATGCATATTACAGATTTTTTTTTTAATTTCAAAATAAGGACAATTGAGATTAGGAGCCCCATTCTAAACAATCTGAGCAAGAAAAGATAGAATAAAAATATAGACTCTCTCAATTTGACCAAATTGTTTTTAAATGTAGCTTTGCTACTTAATATGTAAGTTTTGACATGCTCTTTACCACTATTTCAGATAGTGATGAAATTGCCACAAAAATTATTTAATATATGATTATTCTGAACATTAAGATAGAGCATGTAAGGAAATGAATACAGTGTCTGGTAAATAGTAAGTACTCTATATATAACTAAAAATATTTAAGAAAATCTTTAAAGCTACCTGATAAAGCAATACCCAGTCATTAATAAATATAATGATTTAAAGATCAAAAAGATTTTCTGTTTTTCAGAGACATTTAAGAGCTCACATTTAAATTTATAATGTATGGTAATATGCATTTAGTCATATGACATAATGTTCAGAGATCCACACCCTGAAATAATTTGGTAATAAATTTATCCCTATGAATACATTAAATGAAAAATTTGCATGTCAAGTTTATTAAAAATGAGTAATCAATAGTACAAAAATCAATGCTGTATATAACTATACAGATTTTATACATAACACATACAAAAAGTGACCCAGGAAATGACAGCTGGATCTTTTATTAAAACTAAAGGGTGTTTCTATCTGGGTTATCCACTTAACATGAAAAGGGATTTGAAAATTCAGCATCACCTAACTGGGCTTCTATTTATTTATTATGCATTGATTCTCCCCTCCCTGTCCCCATCAACTTGCCAAATCATCAGGATTGGGCCATTCCCAAGACATTACCAAATATGAGGCCAGCTTTGAATAGTCCCTCTAGCTGTCCTCTTATTCCTGTGTCCACTTTCTCAAATTATACTCTAATGGCTTTATTCGCTTTTATTTTTCAATAATATTTAACATTTTTTTCTATCATTTCCCCTTCCTACCTAGAAATCACCTTTTACTTACTATTTTTGGTCTGTTTTTTTTTTTTTTTTTTTTTTTTTTTTTTTTTTTTGCTTTGTCAGAGTTTAGTTATGCCTACATTCAATAAACCCATCTTTTATTGAGAACTTTGGTCTAAATGATATCTAATCACTGTAATAACAATCACTAAATGCCCATGTAATCCTGAGCAAAGAGGATTACAGTTGTACAGCAGATGATCTGGGGCAAGAGTGAGGAACTGAAAACCTGTGTGGCCAGGGAATACATAAGAGTAAGCATCTGTGGGACCATTCACCTTTCTCCATCCAACTACGCATCTATTGTGTACATGGCACTTGGCACATTAGCAAAGGGGCAAAACAGCTTTGGTGAGCTAGCTCAACCTTCTCCCCCTTTGACAAAGCAGTAGCTCCTTTGAGCTATGTGTGAATCACAGCTATGAGATTTAAGGCAGACTGTGCATATGAGATGCTCATTTGTCTTTTCACTACACAACCGTTATCTCCTAAAGGTACTCAGTTTGTTGGCAGTGGTTTTGCTCCCATAATGCCAAAAACAACTATTTGAAATCAAACAAACTACCTGTCAACCCTAATGTGGACAGGGGTGATCAGTTCAGCAGTTTATTGGAGTGAATAGAATACTTTGGTAAAAAAAAGACTTACATCTACAGTTCTTAGTAGACATGGGTTGTTTTAACTAAAGAACACACTCAATTCCAGAAGAAAAACTAAGCTTTTTGAACAAAAGAACACTGTAAAGAGACTGCTTCAAAGAACAAAATCTCAATGATGTGGTGCATTAGAGACATTATTGTAACTGGGTGATTTTTAAACTAAAACAGAGGGAAAATAGATATTTCTCCTAAATCTTGCTGGCTAGGAAAACAGTCATGATGATTCAGTAAATTCCAGGGCACACTTCATTTGCTACCAGGGGTCAATAACTAAAGCTATAGCTCAACTCCATTGTCAAATGGCTCCCCTCTAGTGCCCACAAAGTAGGAAAAAGTGGTAGAAAAAAATTATTCTAGAATTCAGCATAAAAATATAGTATGCATCCTTATAAAATATTGGATTTCTCTATTGAATAATATTAGATTAAGATTTCTGACTTAAGCAGTAGTAATACCCATCAGTAAAAACTGTGACCACTTTTGAATGTGTTGACTTACTGCTTCTTTTAATAAAATTTACATAATATTGTTCACATAGTTACTAAGTTGAGATCTATAGATCCACATTAAATTAAATCTGTGGTAAATATGTATATTATTTACTGTTGGTGACCATTTTGATGATGTGACATGTAACAATATATTATTTTAAAAATAAACTTTCTCCAGATAACTTACAACCTTCCAAAGTTAGAGGAAAAAAATTGCTCACTCTGCCCCTGCTCACCAAAATTAAAGTATAAATTAAATTAGTTCCTAGCTTATTTTAAAATCTTTGTAAGTAAACTCATCTTTTTTCTAGGATTTCAGTCTTAAGAAGTTGAAAGCACTTGCTATTGCTTTGTTTCTCTAATAGAGACTATCATCAGGGACAAACTTCACCTTGCAAGGTTCAAAGAGTTTAAAGACAGTTGCTCAGAAACATCAATATGAGAAACATCCACTTTCATGCATTAGCACCTGATTTAACGAGCAAGGCTAGAAGGAGCAGGCAGAGCGATTAGGTGACAGATTGAGAGTCCAAAAAGTAAGGATGCATAAATGGGGTACAACGGATTCTTCCCATATCTATATATTAAACTGGAAGGTAACAAGACAGCAGCAAAGGATGTGTGAAAAATGACCAGATGCAACCCAAAGAGCAGAGAAAAAAATGCTGACAAAGTGAAAATGGCAGGAAAAGATGGATGGGACACGGTGATAAGATGAGCTTGCATGGTGGACTTTTTCAGTGCACAACTTATTTATTTTATGATCGTATTAGTAACACAATTGAAATGCTATGATCTGATTATATCCTTGAGTATTCAGATTACATTTCTTTTATTAGAAGCCATAAACCAAGTCCTTTATCCTTTTTTTTAATTCAACAAAGAATAAAGTTAAATGTACATGGGGAGAAAATAAGAGCATTTTACTCAGGGAACTGAGGGTTGCTATTTGGAAACCATCCAGAAGTTTAAGTGATAGCATTGGGAATTTATGGTTTCCGGAACTTATTTCACGACCACATCTCATGGTTGCAGTTGATAACACTTTAAAAAAAGTGTTCAACCTATATTAACTCCATGTATAGTGAAGGCTTTATACATAGAAGCCCTAACAACTAATTGTCAGTATCTCTTGCAATTTGCTGAGTTTTCAGGTAAATTTATCCCTTTTCTGTCTGGTGGAAAATCCACCCAACGTATTCACTCCATTATTAAAAATGATGAATTTGATTTCCATTTTAAATACCTGGTATGTTATTTTTATAAAATAGATGAATATTAAAGTAGATGGACATATTTGGGACAGAAAATAACATGTTTAGTGCAGTGATAATTTCAAAGAACCAGAGTGAGAGATATGAAATATTGTAGTAGTATTGCCGTTACTCTCAACTCCAGTCCATGATCTATATGAACAAATAAAGGTGGTGCATAAATTTTGGAAGATCAAAAAGCGTAATTGCCTTTATGGTACTTAAAGTAAAAGTGAAGACATTTGGTCTGAAACTGGAAGTGGAAGATGTGTGGAGGAGTTGCGAACAAGTGTGCTAAGATGAAATACTGTCAATTAAAGCTATTATTTACTATGTTACGTGTTTTATTACACTTAATTTTACAATAGTTCTAAATGTTGATGAGATCATTTCCACTATACTGAGGATACTGAGAATCAGAAATACAATGGAGCAGTGGCTTGATTCCTAAATTTCTATCTTAACCACTATATCACACTGCATGATTTCAACTCATTAAATAGTTAGCTGATAGGAACTATTGATGATACTTCGTCAATTACAAGCCTGAAATTTTTCAGTTTGCTCTACCTTCAGAAAAATAAGAGGCTACTCAGTGTCCTAAGTTCAGAGGCAAAACATTTTTCTTTTTGCATGACTAATTTACTAACTTTATCCCAATTTAACAAGTTCTTCCTGTACACCTTCAAGAGGAACATTCTTAATTCTTTCAAAGAGAAAAGAAGAAAGGTAAGAGTGAGGAAAGAGGGAAGAATAGAAACAGCCCATGATTCCTAAATTTTCTCACAAAAATGCCATTTCTTCAGGTCAAATTTAAATTCCTTAAAAAATGAATCCCTGGTAATGGGCAGACTAAGTTATGAAATGTTATCAGTGATATGCACATACTGTGAATGAATTTTCAATTGTTTTTAAGGGCCAATTTTGAGAAGGAGGGCACTTGGTACCCCATGTTCTGATCATAATGCTCAAGTCTCAGCATGCAGTATCATTCTGGATTTTGACAACACTAGTGACAGAGCACAGGTGTGTGTCACTGCAGTCAGTAGGTCAAGGATGGTTTGAGAATTAGATTTGTCTGCAGGTAACAGAAATTTTTCTGAGCGGGAACACATAAATGAGTATTAATAATTATAAGAACACAGGGTATCTGGGGAAATCCTTAGAGAAAACATGAATCACAAAAGTTATAGGTAATCCAAGTCATCTGTTTCTCTGCCTGTTTGTTCTGATCACTTGCTTGTGTTTCATGTTTCTGTTTTGGTGAAGACTGGCTTTTCTTTGATTGTTTACACCAGGAAAGCCAGTCCTGTCAACAGCTCCCTCACAAACATTACCCCCATTCCAAAGTCACCCACACACTAGAATGCAATTGCACAATGGAATCTCTTAGACTCATTTCCACATCATTAACCCCTCTTGGGCCACTTGCAGCAACACCAGTAGGGTAGATGAATGTTACCAGAGAAAAGGAAAATTTTGAGAGCTAGAAATATAACTCAATTAGGGTTCATTCTGGAGAAATATTTCTAGTGAACTCTTGAGAATTCATGGACCTATCAGTTACGCATTTTCTTTCCCTCAAAGACTCCAATACACAATGTTATTGCCCAGGCAGTAAGGCTGCAACACAACTCCCCAAACTCTATTTTAATATTGCAGTTGTATCAAAATTATTTATATCTTTTCTAAAAAGGCTTTGAGGTAGCTTATAAAAGCACGATTCTCTTAATATGGATAAGGCTATAGAACATTGAAATAATGTGTCTAAATTCACTGTTTTGGTACTAAACCAGTTAAGACCCACAAATCTGTAACTGCTAACTGGGCTAAAGACTCTGTTGTATAACTTAGGTAAAATACCATCACATAGAACTATTTGGGACATCTGATGCACTGATCTTGTGTCAGATAACTGGTTCTAAATATAATTTACATGAAACCACCTCTCCCTTGCTCAGTGAGAATAAGATTCCTTGCAAAATTGAGCTCTCACACACAAAAAATCTATCAGTCCAATGTTTATTTTCATAGTTAAAACTTTATAGAATTCTGAACACATATAGTACCAGAATGTACTTGGTTCTGCTTACTTTCATTCATTTCTTCATTCATTTACTCAACTATTTTCTAGTCATGCCTATCAAAACAAATACAATGATATGAATGAGCAAGATGCAGCCTCCAATCTGGAAGCACTCAAAGTTCCTAAAACAAAACAATGTGTTCCATACTACGGTAACTGGAAGAGCAGAAAACCATGAGGGTATAAGGAATGGACTTGGAGGGCCTCCCTGGTGGCGCAGTGGTTTAAGTAACGCACTATGAAGCAAACCGCAGCCACTGCAGCACCAGTTTGATCCCTGCTGCCGGCCAGGCGGGGGACCCACATGGCGCGGCAGACCTCTCTTGCTGTGCCCACTGCTCCCCTCAGCAGTGTTGATCTGCCTGTTCTGCCCCCCACTCTCTGTGGTGAATCCTCTCACCCCCCCAACACACACCTCTGGCCTATACCCCAGTGCTTGTATGCAGAAATAAATAAATCTTTAAAAAAAAAAAAGGGAATGGACTTGGGAAGGATAATTCAAGGAAGTCTTGACTTGCTGGAGCCTACATGGTACTCTAAGAGGAGCAACAACTTGAAGAATTTTGACAAGAGGTACACCAAATTCAAGTTATAGTGTAAAAGCTATACAGTTGTATGTACATAAATGCAGAAAACTTCTAGAGAATGAATTGTTTCTGGAGCTACATATTTGTTATACAGTATTTTTAAAAATCCCCTAAAGCTAGAAATTAATCTTTTTGTATAGTATAGAGACATTTGCATTAAATGATCAGCAGGAACATGGATGTCTAATGATGAATTCTTCCTTGATATTGTATTGGAATGAATGCAAACACTTATCAGCATTAATTCCTTGGACTTTTGTACTCCCTCTCATTCATATTTTTGGCCATCGGGTGAAAAAAAGGGAAAGATAATTTAGTACTCTTGGCTAATCATATTATCTTCTACTTAAATACACGAAGTAAATTCAAGTTATCCTAAGTAATCATGAGAAATCCTAAATCCTACAAACGCATCCCAGAACACTATCCTATTTCCTGTATTGAGTATATGTATATAAGTGACCTCTAAGTGGCTGAAAAAAATTTGAGAGATTTAGAGGTAATTTTCCCGGAGTTCATTTAATTTACTTCTGTCCATAACCACTCATTACAAAAAGCATTGATGCAGACTAAGTAGAATTAAAAATATAGATTACCCTGAGCCAACAATTATGAGTCATCCACCAGATGTATTCAATATTTGTTTTAACATCCAAAACTGATAAAAACTTTAAACAAAAGTCATGCTTGAGGGGTAAAATCACCAACTACTTAATGTTATCTAGAAAAGAAAATCAGTTTACCTCAGGACTAATTGGGAATAGCAATCATCTGGTCTGTTAAGAAACACTAATTCCTAGGTGCTCTGCCATTGTAGTACAGAATAAATTACAAAACAACCAATGGCAATGACCCTTAAATAATATTCAGTTTTACTTACTTTGTTCAGGTTCTGAGATACTATGTATTTTTGAAAGCCCACATTTGTTTAAAAAAAAAACAACTTAATAGTCACTCATCTCAATGTGATGAGATTGGCTAGAAAATAATGCAGAATCAAAACCATCCTGATTTTAGTCATAAAAATTTACAGAAGACAGATACCTAATTCCAATTCAGACATAATAGTAAGACCCAAACAATTGTTTCTCTCCCTTTGCAGCTAAGCACATAGGTTCAAAGCTATTTCTAACACAAGGTTTTATTTCACTGGGTAGAAATATATATATAGATATATCTGATGTAATATAAATGAGAGGGGAAGCAGATTTTAACTTGTCATTGGCCAGTTGCTTGGCCTTACAACACATACTCAGTGGATTTTCTAGAAGTACTTAATCACCTGTAACAAGTCATTTGTGGCCTTTGAACTACAGAATCAAGTTTAATTTTTTTTATATATAAAAAGTTCATTTGAAAAGACTATATACGATTCCAATCAAATGACATTCTGGAAAAGAGAAAACTTTGAAGACCACAGTTGAGGCATGTAAAATACCAAGTGAACATAATGTAATGGTCAGTTTAGGGTGATGATGGTGTTTCAACATAGGCTTATCAATTATACCAAATGTACCACTCCAATGGTGATGTTGAAATGGAATATGAAGGCATATACAGTAACCACTGTCCTTGCCTTCAATGTTACTGAAAACCTAAAAGTTCTCTAGAAACGATAAAGTTTTAGCCAAAAAGTTAAATTTAAAAAATATATTCAGCCCTAGCCTCCCTCATGAGTGCAAGGGGTTAAATCGCAGCACTATGAAGCTATCTGCAGCATGAGTTCAATCCCTGGCCAGGGAGGTGACCATAGCATAGAAACCTCTCCTGTCTTGCCCGCTGCTCCCCTCAGCAGTGTGTTTCAGTCAATCTACCTGTTCTGCTACCCACTTTGTTTCTGGTGAATTCTCTCACCTCCCCCCTCACCCTGCCCACCTCTGGCCTACACCCCAGCTCTTGTATGCATAAGTAAGTAAATCTTACATATATACATATGTATTCAGCCCAAAAGAAATGGAGATAGGATAGTGAAGAGCTTGAAACTAAAACCACATCATCCCAAATCCTCAGATTCAATAGTTACTAGCTTTTAAACTTAGACATCCTAATTACACCCTGTAAATATGCATTTACTATTTAGAAAAATGGGGTCAAAATGATATGTATTCTAATGAGTTATCACAAGAATTCAATTCTAAGGTATATAAAATACTTAGTCCAGTTTGTGACACAGAATAGTCTGTTCAATTTGAACTTGACATTTCAAATAATATTTGTGGTTCTGAAATTGAACACCTATATGATCCAGCAATCCCACTCCTAGGAATATACCCAAAAGACACAAAAACACTGATTCAAAAGAATACCTGCACCCCTATGTTTACTGCAGCACTATTTACAATAGGTAATACTAGGAAACAACCTAAATGCCCAAAAATAGACAATTAGATCAAGAAGATGTGGTACATATATAAGATGGAATACTATTCAGCTATCAAAAAAGATAAACTAGAGTCATTCATAGAAACATGGATGGAGCTAGAAGTGATTATGCTCAGCGAAATAAGTCAGAAGGCAAAAGAAAAATACCAGATGGTTTCACTCCTAGAAAGAATATGAGGGAACCAAATAAGCAAACAAGGAAAATAACAGTAAAAAAAGGCAAGAACAAAATGGGGACACTTTGTGGGGAGTGGGAGGGGTTGGGTGGAGGGCAGAAAGAGCACAAGGGTGAGGTGACAGTGCACTGGTGAAATGGTGGTGGAAAATCCATGGGAACCACAATTGATGTCATATATAAACAAAGAAAAAAAAAGAAACAACAAAATTTGTTGTTCTGGTGGTGGTAAGATCTGGGGGCAGGAGGGTCAGTTACAAAAGATAAAATCCCAATATACAGATTCATACAGACAAGCAGTTTTGAATCTTGATACTTCCCCTCTTTATATGCATTTTCCATTCCTATGTAAAACTGTATTTTCATATCTTTTATACTAGCTTTTTAAGAAAATATTGTAGATGCTTTAGCTAATTTTTAATCAATCTTTTGTAAATTCTTTCCAATTAGTCCCTTCCTTTATAGTTGAGAACAGTTAATCTTTCATCTAATCCACTTAACAATATTTGTGGAGGAAAAAGGATTAATCCATTTTTTCTGTAGGCATGTTCTTTACATTGATTACCTTCGGCTCTGTGTATATAGATTAAGGGTGAAGTGGGGAAAAAAAAAGGGTGAATTTAGGTAGACTAAGAACAACAGTTTCTTAAATTACTTTTTTCTTTATTTCAGCAAATATCTTCAGTTCTGTATTACTGCTCCATAGGCATGGCATATTAGTAGAATAAAGGTAACTGAAATTAAAGCACATTATTTAAACTAGCAGTGTGAAATACAAGTTATTTGCGATATAGGATTTAGCTACAGTCACCTATAAATAAATATAATGAAAATATACGTCCACATATAAAGAAAAATGTATGTGATTTCCTATGCCTTCACTATGTATGCTTATAAAATGTCTCCAGGAACATTCATTCAGGCAGAACTTAAAATACTATAGTTTTATAAAGGTAATGTAGAAATAATAGTAGCTAATATGTTACTTTCTCAGAGCATAAATAGCTTTCTGTTAAAACTTAAAATCTGAACATGAAGAACAGTTCACCAGAACAAGACAGACATTCACATAACAAAACTCATAATCCACTCCTCTTCTGGAAATATCTTTGAAAATAATCAAAAATGGATTCCATTAATTTCATCAAGATATTAACTTATTTATCCCTTAGTATTAAGTATTAAGTCAAACAGGATAGAATTTTTCTAATATTGAGTATGAGAGGTAATGCTTTCTTTATTAGAAATAAAAACTCATTTACTATTTCAACTATAATATCATGTTGGAACCATTTTAATTTTTTTCTATTGTGCCAAGCTAATTATTTCCATTACTGAATTTATAGAACCAATGGAAAAGAGTAGAAATATAATCTTCATAAATCATGAGAAATCAGATAAAGTTACTCTGAATAGCGAAAACCCAAGTTAATGGATTTCTTGATATACAGAAATAATTTTCTTCAACAAATGCTTAACAGTTAAAAATTGAGACCATGGGAAATTCTTTCAATTTTTTTTCTACCAAACAGATGAAACCCTTGGATATTAAATATAAACTTGAAGCTCTGGACCCTTATTAGTAAGAATAAAGTTGTAGAGTAGATATAAAAAGCTTTTTTTCTTAAGGTTAATTAATTTTTAACCATCACAGAAATATCAGTCAGGATGATGTTCTGTAACCAAATTTATGTCAGGGTAGCGTTTGACTTTTAGGTTCAGACTTTGATGATAGACCAAAAAAATGTAAAATCATACAGGTATTTGTTAACTGGTTGATTAAAATAACCTGGTCTGTAACCAGAATTCTAGCATTTGATGAAAAATATTAATGCAACACACATTGTCAAATCATTAACCTCTATTCTCTGAGCCAAAGCATGTGAATGCTTGGTAAGTATCACCTCAAAATAAGGACTATAAAATTTACATTTCATTGGCCTTAGGCTAATCACTCACAGAAGTTTTTCTGCTGAAATTTTTTAAATTGTTAGTCTAGGCCTCTCTCTCTATATCCACCTTCTCCGCCTCACCCAGGGAAGGTTTTGTTAATGTGGACTTAATAATAGATTAATTGCCAATGGTTTCCCCACAAAGAATTTTTTGGTTTTTCATTTCTTTTACTTAAATACATTTTGTAAGGATTCATCCTGCTCTTGTCAACCAAAAATTTGATCTCTTTATGGCATGAGAGGAGATTTTTAACTGCAACTAACCGGTAGCAGTTTAAATTCCTCCCCCTCATCTATCCCCCCATAGTACACTGTATAGATCATAATTTTTAATATAATCATGATAATCCTATTTTCTGTACCATATTGATTAGCATAAATAATGCAGCCGAACAGCAGGGATATAAATGCTTCATTTCCATTAAACTGATTTATTATAAAAGTACATAAACAAGTTTAAGCCAATGAAAAATGAATCTGAGTGTTCTTTTAACCTTTGTAAAAGATAAGTGTTTTGCTCTATCCAAAAACTAGTAACATCTCTTTCTGGAAAGTGTAATGTAGATACTAAAGCTAAAATATTAGTAGTCATTTTAATACTAAAAATGTAACCCACCTTAGGAAAATGATATTCACCTTACAAAGGCAGAGCACCAAAACAGAAATTGTTCAAAGGTTACATCATTGGTATGCTTAAGCAAACCAATTATGAAGACAAACCATGAAGAATTTCAAATACATCCATAAATATTTGAACGGTTCTCCCTTCTATTAGATAGAACTTATTTCCCCTCCTCTTGACTGAACCTAGGGACTTAATTATTATATACAATACACTGTAGCAAAAGAAATGTAAAGTCAAAGTCTAATCAATAGATGAGATTGAGGTTTCCTCATTGTCTTCTTGCTCTTGATCTACATATTCTCAGGGAGCATGGCTGCCATGCTGTGAGGATCCTTCAAGTTGGCCTATGGAAAGGTTTCATAGGCCCTGGAACAAAGGCCTCCTGTCAGAACCAAGAAGGAACTAAGTTTTCTGCCAACCACACTGTGAGTGACAATATTTTCAATGAAATTCTCCAAACTCAGACCAGCATTGTGAAAACTGCAGCCAGAATCATTATCTTGACTGCATCCTCATTAGAAATCCTAAGATAGAACCACAAAGCAAAGTTATTCCTCATCCCTGACCCAGAGAAATTGCGATAAAATAAATTATTATTTGTAGTAATCTGCTAATTTGGAAAGATTTTAGGTAAATAATATACAATCCTACCTTTATCAGAATAACCGATTCTTTATTGTTTTGGATTTGTTTTTATCATATTTTCATTAAGTGAATGTCATAAATGTTATAAGGTAGCATGTTTCTAGTATGGTCCATGAAATAGTAGTATTTTAGTTTAGTTCTGAAAGAAAATTGCTCTTGACTTCCAAATTCCTGAATCTGGAATTTGGAAAGGAGGATGGAAAGTAAGCATTTTCTTTGAAATCAATGTACTGGAAGAAATAGGAAGGGAAAAGCATTTCTTAGTATAATATGGAGATGTCATTAGAGAAAAAATCCTATTTCAGACAAAACAGTTAAAGCAAGATATCTACCATCTAAAAAATCACTATAGATGTCTTCACAAATCTGAATTACTAGTTTCCAGCCACTCATGTTAGTAGTTCTAAATCTGAGACATGGCATAACTGTACTTTGTCAACAGTAGTAACACCACATCAAAAGACTGAGACTTAGAAGTTAAGGCAAACATAAGTCTTGCCAAGAATGTTTGGCTAAAAAAATAAACAAAACTAAAAAATGGCTCCAATATTATGGTCAGAAATTTTTTTAAAAAGTCAAAAAAAACCTAATTTGCAACTAGGGAATCAAACAAATTAGTCAAGTACACTAAATCCCTATCAGGAGAAAGGAAAAAAAACATGACTATTTCAACACATAAAACTGGGTAGAAGCAAGTGTACTGATATTTACTTGATGTTATGGAAAACTCAGTCATTAGGATTCATAAAGTCAAAGAATAAGCCACCTGGAGAATGAAACAGAAAATTGCAATGCAACAAAAGACTCCAGTGATTCAATACAGAGATACAGAACTGGTTGTAGGCTAAGTCAACAGGTGTGCATTGAGTGGATCCATCTGTCAAGTTAAAGAAACAAAGATGAAAAAGGAAGTAATATTTTAGTGGCTTTTGTCATGAAACTATACTGAATTTGCATATTTTGTTTGCTCTCTTTAAAATCTATGGTACATATATAAATTCATATGTGCACATAAATTCATAACAGAATCTCAAGTATTGCTTCCCGGCCTTTTGGCTAAGATCAAGTGCAGAATCTCAAGTAATACTGTCACATTCTTCCCAAAATTTCTAATGTTGACAACATTCATGGTTTTCAGAAAAATAATGGTTGGTATTTATTTCAGTGTTACATGTCAGATAATATACTTGGCGGGGTCGGGGGGACGCACTGTTTGGTTAATTAATACAAGATATATCCTAGAATTAATGCTTGACTTGAAGATGAGGCATGTAGGGTCAGAATTCACACAATTTTAAATAATGAGTGAGAATGCAAATCTAACCCACAAACCACTTCAGATTACTGCTTTACTTACTGATTTTCTATGGACAATCAAAATTTTAATTCATTCATTGTAGAAAAACAAGGGATGTAGGTCATTGATATAAGAGGTCAATTGTGTGGCAAAGGGTAGAATTCGATTTTTAGTGTTGAACTTAATGCAGTAAGTATACATGACAATTTTCAATGATGAATACCTAGAACATTGCTCTAGAGCGTAAGTTTTATCTAAACAAATTTTTAAAGTACTAAAACAAAGACAAAGAAAATTATTTAGGAAGTAGAAATAAAGATAACAGGTTTTTTTATATTACTTTTATAGTGGTATGTTTCCTTATAACATGGATAACTATTCTATTACTTCTTACCCAATGTTTTGACAGATGGCAATTTACCAACATACATGCCAAGTAGGGTTATTCCTTCTCTTTTTTCTAATACATCCTTCATGCATTTTTTCAAGAAATGTTTATGGAGTATGTTATAAAAGAATATACTTCTGTCCCCACATTTTACAAGATATTTGGCTAGGATATCTCACATTTGTTGAAACAGAAATACATCAACCAGTGCACACTTCAACATGGAGGAAATATATATACATATATAATTTTAGAAGATTCTTTGCAATAAGTCCCTACTAAAGGCCATATTTTATAGACTTTTTATAAGATTGGGACAATAATACAAATAAAACTTAAAATCCATGTTCTAAGTAATATCTATTTTGTAACCTATGTGAATATTTGAATGCAATTTATAAGAATAAATTTATCTGTTCTTGCTCTACAAATGATTAAATTTATCCAAAGCAAAGAAACATTTTCTGTTCTTTGATGTAGATACAGTATTTGTCAGCACTAAAGGACAGATATATTTGAATATATTTATTTCAGCATCAAACAATTTTCTGTTTCTGCTGTTTTATTTTTATTTTGTAATTTTATGTCCATCATATTGAAAAACGGGTATTCTTTGTTCTTATTCTTTGTAGTGGCCAACTGCATATTTCACATTAATTACAACTTTTCATAAAGATAATTTAGATATTCTAAAATTAACATAAATTTTGCTGTTACTTATGCATCCTATCTAGTTATACTCAAGATAGGTAATGGCTGTAGTATTGCAAATTACAATAACTCACCCTCACTAGGATATTTTTGCATTTTTCCTTTATTATTGTGTCATATATATAATATATATATCAGCTAGACACACAGAGAGAAGGTGTATGTTTGGTTTTAAAACTTTAACATCTAAGAAAAGCAACATTTATTGCTATATTCCACTGGAAACTTTCTAAGTCCAACATTATCCAGAGACATTAACCTTCATTTCAGCACCAGTCATTAGAAGACTTTCACAAGTGTCCCACAATGTCCCTGGTTTCTCTCTCTATTAAGCACAATACCACTTGTATCTTTTGCAAACCTAGTCCATTTCTACATTTGGAGATTCCAAAAGGTATCTTTCCAAAGGAAAAAAAAAAAAAAAGAAATAACAGTTACCAAAATGATAGAATACCTAAAGTGCTTATACTTTAAAAAATAATTGGTCTTTGGCTCACATAAAAATGCAATGAAGAGGCCTCCCCTGTGGTGCAAGGGGTTAAGTCGCAGCACTATAAAGCTATCTCCATATCTCCAGCCATACAGGTAACCCACATGGCACAGCAGACCTCTCCTGTCTTGCCCACGGCTCCCCTCAGCAGTGTCCTTCAGTAGATCTGCCTGTTCTGCTCCCCACTGTCTTTGGTGAATCCTCTCACCATCCTCTCCCCTCGCACCTCTGACCTACATCCTAGTTCCTGTATGTATATTTTTAAAATGCAATAAAATTTGATCATGCTGTTCTGAAATTTATAAATCAAATTAAAAAAAATATTAACTAGAACATAAAACAGAAAAAAGACACACAACTATAGTTCTGTGATGGAGATGACAGCGAGAGAGAGTATTTCTGGATTTTGTATGTAAATTATTAGTTGGTTATGTTAAAAGGCTAATCAAGAATATTCATATCTATGAGACCTGCACTCAATTGCCCTGTTGCCCTAGCTGCATTAAATTCTGAAACCAAAGTGAAGTTCAAAAGAATAACAACAACATACACTGTGCCAGGGATATTACCCTTTTCTTTTTATTGGTCCCAATTTCCTATTGCATATAAAATATTATTTTGTTTCTATTCCAATCCTCCTTAAAGCCATTGTCGAGAAAGGCATGATTTTATCACCTATAAATTTCCAACAGTATTACAAATTATAGAGAAAAAAATATAGCTTAATAGTATTAAGAACATTATCTACAAATTGAATTTTGTCACACCCAAATTTGCTTCATGACAATTAAACTTAATCACTTTCTCTTCCAACTGAAAAAGACATTATTAGCACTACTACTTTTGCTCTTATTACAGTTACTCCTCATTATATGTTTACTGTATGCCAAGAACTTAAGTATGAACATGTATCAACTCTATTTTTATATCCTATATATAAATTGCTTAGTTAGGAAGTCTGTAAACTAACATGAGTTGATAATTTTAGTCTTAGCCTTATGAGAAATCAGAATCAAATACTCTAGAATGAAAAACGACCATTGCCTAATATACATGAGTTTCCCTCATTCTCAAACACAAATGATAAACTATTTGCTAAAAATCATGAATATTGACTATAAAATCTATGTATAGAAAACAAATATGATAAATGAAAAGAAAAAATAGTATAAACATAAAATACTACTTTAGAAAGAGTTTGGTTTCTACTATTAAGTTTACTCTTTGATCTACCCTTTTTCAAATCTTGCCATATCAGTATGGACATGTTGTCCTGAGTTAGACAATAGGCACACCAAAACTGACTGCCTTCAGGTTGTTTCATTGTTTCTTACAAAGTGTTGATAGAAGAGGTAGAGAATGATACAGTTAAGTAATGAAGAAAATCCAAGAATGCAGCAACACCTGAGATGCTACTCACATATGTGATGGATAAGGTACTCTGGAGTAGGCTTTAAGTTTTGTGTTGACTCAAAAAGACAACTGACTGGCAGAGTTATGGATGGGAAGAACATTTGCAACCTCTTCAAATAAGCAAAGCATCTATAAAAGGATGTTTGAGTCAAGGAGTACACTTTAGTATTACCAAAGTGAGTAAATTAGCCAGCATCAGTAGGAGAAGAACTCAAGAAAAGAGAAGTCCTGAATCACCTCGTAGAATTAGCACCTGCCAAGTTCCCATTAGGTTTTAGAATTTTGAAATGGAAATTGAAACTTGGATTCATTGAAATAAATTACTACAGTTATCTAAAGGCAACAAGGTTTAAATATCCATTATCAACACATGGATTCTTTCTGAAAACACTGCTTTTGGAGTGACTGAATTACTTTTTATTAGAAATATTTGTTAATTTATCCCAAGATTTCATTCAGGACCATTATAATATTTACCTTAGTGAACATTACCAAAGCTCTCTGGTGTGATTGCATATGAAGTGTATTAACTGTTATGAAATCCTCCACGAGGCCTATAATAACCAGTTATATCAGAATCATTCATAAAATGGCCCTTGACTGGGACCCAGAAAATTTGGTTCAAGATCTGGCTCTAATATAATGGGGGTCACATGACCCTCAGCAAGTCTCTGAGCCACATTTCCCTCACTTTTGAATGAAATGATAGGAGTAATAATTAAAAGGGAAAAGGAAGAACAGATCTTTGTTTTAGCTCTACATGTACACAGTATAAGAAGTGTGTATAAGGCATCAGTCATTCTCATAGACAAATACCTTAAGGAAAGACAAATAAAACTCAATGCTCATTTCATTAATTTTACTAACTAGCACATCTCTAAAATGGTAAAGAAGTCTGGTAAAGTAGGGCCCTCTAGCCCAATCCATTTGTGAGACAAATTGAGGATGCTGTGAAAAATATGCCACCCACAAAAACCCAGCTTTAATGTGAAAGTTCAGTGTTTAAGAAACAAGCTCACAGCTTTTTGTGGGTTCATAACCATATTATCTTAAAGATTTCTAAGTAAATTTTGTTTTGATCCTCCACCTAAAAAAAGCTGAAGCACTATATGGAAAACTGACTTAATGATTTGGATAGTCTGAAACTAAAAATTTGTGTTTTTCTCTCAGTATAAAGAGTTCATTTTTTTCCCCATCTGTACAAATGCAGTACAGCAACATCTCCAACTGATGAATTTGAAGTAAATACAAAGGACTACTTAGCAGGCATGCAAGCACAAGATAAGGAACTAGTGATTCAAGAAAAAAGTGGCATTGCTTCCAATAAAATTTAGAAACATGTTCATTGCTCTACATGCCACAGTCATCTAATGCCTTGCATTCTCATTGTGGGAAAATTGAACTGCATTTATTAATGAAGTGGCCAGCAGTAAAACCAGAGCATTTTACAAAACAATGCAGAAATTGCTCCTTGAAGGTTAAGCAATTTGAAATTCAAATTTAATCTCACAGCTAAATATTTGGTTTATGCTATGTAAGAAATAAACATACCATTCTTTCCTTGTGTTTATAATTTGCAAATTTTTGCAAATTTAATTTATTCTGCACCTTCAGAAATATTTTCTTCTTTCCTTATTATTCAAATTCCAGCCGTTATCACTTGAGATATCCTTTCCAATATTGAAATTATTTGTTAAAAAAAAAGTATCTCTTAATTTGGAAGAAACTTATCAAACTTTATTTGATGTAAAATTACAGCTAGTGTCACTAGGCAAGGACCTATTTCAACTCAAAACTGCTAAACACATGATGGAAAAGACCCCATATTTGATTTCCTAATAATTTAAATGTTTGTGTCTATCAGGTTCCCCAGAGGAGAATATTCAAGAATTGTGTATATAATTTTGTCTTTTCCAAGAGAGAATAAGACTTTTTTTTTTTAATAAGGAAACTACCTTAAAATAGTGGATGGGAAGTCCAAATCTGATATAAGAAGAGTCCACATCAAAAGGAAGAGGTGATTTGAGTAATAATCTATGTCCACGTAGTCTCTGGTCTTATATTCCTGAGCACACCAGAGTAAAGAAAGTTGCTTTCATAAGTATATGTCAAGTCAGTAAGGCCCAGGGAAAAAGTACAGATCCTTTTTAATATCAGTTTGAAAGTAAGCTTATAATCCCTATGATGAATAACCCATTTCCCTAATAGTCATTTCCTGAACATTCTGCCCATTCCTGGGGATTTTATGATCCAACTAAATCCTTTTGTATGATATTTAAAGGACAGTTAATGTTATCACCAAAGTGACAGTATAGTTCATCCATAGTACATATAGGTTCTTTCTACTTACATGAAAATTCTAAGATATACATACGTTTTTGTGCAGTGCCATCTTTTGGTTGAAGATCACACAAAGATCTTCCAGGATGTCAAATAGATCCTGATATTCCAGTGCTCAGATTTATTCTTAGACCAAGGACTATGACTAAATGAGTCCCATGTAGCAAATGACACCCAAGATTCTCTCATTATATCAATTTCTGATTATGTAATACATGTACTTTTACTAGAAATTCTTCCTCATTGTTAAAACACACACTCACTGAACACCCTGCTGCTTCCTAGCCAATATTTAAATATCTCTTCTAGTTCCATCCTCATGCATTCTTTGATGCAACTATCATACCTTAATTCATGAAGCACCAAGCATGGGTCCAGAACCTTGCCAGTCCATTATTGTTCCTCACAGATATCTAAGTAATGGGATATTTATCCATGAGGAAATTGAAGTACTAAGGATGAAATAAACTACCCAAGTTCATGTAACTCATAAGTTGGTAAATTTGTATTTGAACTGCTAACTCTCTCATTTAAAAACCTGGACTCCTGTTTGTCATACTATCGTTTATTCACCCTTCCGCAAAAAAATATTGTATGCTATAAATCACTATTAGATTTAAAATTGGTATAAAAGGGCTACCAATTCCCTGATGCTTTCAAGAAACGTTTACTCATCCTTCACCTCTTCCACATTGTTTCTTTTCTACCTCTTGTTCTTTGCCTGGTGTCCTGCTTCTCCTGTTATATGTTCCTCTTCTACTCATTGAAACTTCCACACAGGCTTGCAAATTCTTGCTGACCAGATGGTTGTGGCAAAGTTTCCAAACCATACAAATTAGTTAAATCAACTGTTTTCTCTTCATCTTGATACTCTTAAAATTGAAGACTCGATTGGAAAAATTCAGAGGCAAGTAGATGTTAAAAGAATCCCACAATTTTCTTGTGTAGTCAGAGCAGATATGAATATCTTAGGATTGAAGCAAAGAAACTCTTTAGCATGTCTTTCACACAATTTGTAAGAGATATAATTAAGCAGGAAACTATAGTTATAATAACTGTTTTCAAAATTTCTTCAGATAATGATTTTATCTGATCGTAACAATGCTTATGAGAGGCAGAGATAGGTTCGAATGAAGAAATACAGTTAAGAGATTTTCTCAAGGTCACACAGCAAATACGCATCAGAAAATTATCTAGAATAAGATCATCTTACTCCATTCCAACTGGGTAAATATTTAACTACAAATATTCAAGTAGGCCTCCTGGGGTTGACCACATCACTGTGGGGCTTCTCCAGCCACTGCAGTGTTAGTTTGATCCTTAGGGAAGAACCCACATGGTGCGGCAGACCTCTCTTGTCTCACCCTCTGCATTGTTATTTCAGTCGATCTGCCTGTTCTGCTCCCCACTCTGTATCTAGCGAATCCTTCATCTCCCGCGACTCTGATCTGTACCCCAGCTCTTGTAAGCATAAATAATATTTTTTAATTAAATAAAATACTTAAACACTTGTAAGAGTCTATCCTGATTACACCAGTTCTTTAAAAGACTAGTAAGCAGGCTACATTATAGATCTTACTGCCTCAAATAGGGTTTCTTAAGAACTAGGGGGCTTCTGATGGATTTCACAACTCCTTAAGTTCAGGAAATCCTATATAGAAAGTTACAAGTTATTTTCCTAAGGAATAGTTGCATAGCTCTCATTATTTATCAAAGTTGTATAGGAACAAAAGAATTTTAGTACCACAATTTAGAGCTAACAATCTAGAATAATTTCACTTCTACTAAAATCTAATGTGATTGTGAGGGACAATAAAATAGCAAAATAAACTATTTTTTAAAGATCACATTTTTTAAAAGCTATTTTCTTTAAAAAAAAAAAAAAAGATTTTATTTATGCATATAAGAACCGGAGTGTAGGCCAGAGGTATGGTGGGAGGTGAGATGATTCACCAAAGTGGGACGATGACAGGCAGACTGACTGAAATACATTGCTGAGGGGAGCAATGGGTGACACAGGAGAGGTCATGTGGATGCCCACCCTGGCCATGGATCTAACTTGTGCTGCAGGGGCTACATATCGCTTGATAATGCTGAGACTTAACCCCTGGTGCCACCAAGGGGGCCCAAGATCACATATTTTTAAAACCACAAAATCTGAAGGTGGCATCCCAAACATTTTTGAGTCAGTGCTCTTCAGATTGTGTCAAATCTTTTTGTTCATCAGATTTCTGAAGTAGTTGGTTTTGAGAATTTTTGTCATTGCTCTTCTTTCTTTTGTGAAGGTTATTTCTCAGAGCTCCTTACTCCATTCTTCTAGAAGTACTTCTCCAGCTGTGTGTTGGGATAATGTGTCTTGGTGCTCTACAAGGAAACCTCATGTCCATATGTTTTGTTGAAAAAAGCAGCAATTTCAATCGCTGTGGCTAAGAATTAAGGAAGGCCAATTTTACCAATCCTGAAATGTTAATACTCGTTGGGCAAATATCAAACAGTCAAAAATGAATGGGGAGAGCCCTAAGAAATGAGATAGTCAGAGTGGGCTTTTATAAGCTCCCTGATATTTTGAGGAAGGTAGGTAGGGGAAGTTCCATGGAAGCTCAAGGAGACTAGAAGGGCCCCAGTTATAAAGCCATCCTTGGCTGAATCTTAGGTCATAAACAAGCAGAATGGGAATGCTGGGAAAAACTTAAAACTGTCTGAACTTTGAATGCACATCCCGATTCAAACATTTATTTCCTCAGCAACAGTGGGAAAGCCACAGACTTAAAACGCCTAAATAAAAGTTTGACCAGTCATTAGTTGATTTATAAAGTTCTACTAACCCAGGAAGAAAACATCACCAAAGAAGTCAGGCCAGAATGAAAAACCAAAAACTAGCCAAACCCCAGTGGCTACATAGTGCCTGGATGACCTCTATAGTGGCTATCTAGTCAAATCATTAAATGACCAAAAGGAAAACAACTGCCAGCAGCAGCAGCAACTACCAGCCATGGGTGAAAGATCAGAATCCATAGTTACTACAGTATACCACAGAAGAATAAGAATGTATCAAATATGAGCTGCAAAATGAGCAAATGAAAGTGTTGTCTATACACAAGAATAAAGCAGTCTACAGAAAGTGATGCACTGTAAAAGATTGGAACTCTTGCAAAAGCATTATTGTGAGTTATCCAGGATTGAATATATTGCAACAGAACCTTCATAGTTCCTATAATAAAGAAAATGCTAGAGTCTCAGAGAGTCACTCAAGTGTCCTATCCTCTAAAATAATCTAATTCTACCATTGGGCACTAGTCTATAGCACTTTAAATATTGGAGACACCCAATGGCTACCATTCCAATGGCCCAGTCACAGCAGTTGTCTGTTTCACTTGTACTTCCTGCTGTGATCATCTCCACAGGGGATGGACATAAAAATTGAATATAGTTGTCACTGCAAACTGGCACTAGAATTTTGCCCTTCCCAGTCATAACATCATATCTGAGCAGGTGAAAAGACACACAGGAGCATTTTAGCAGGAAGGGAGATGCCTCATTGTCTGGAGTGCACACTTCAGTGGGTTTCGGCACACTTCTCTGTAAGTCCAATTTGCGATTTCCCCAATAGTTTAGAATGGGAGAATCCCACATAGTGTCTTAGAAACAACAAAATTGTGTACAAGGAAAATAATTTTTGATGAAAACAGCAATTAATAAGGGGGATAAAATTTCAGGGATTTCACCGTGTTCCCAGTTCCCACTCTCCCTATACATTTCAGCACTCAGAATGTTTGGTTTTAAAGAGACCTCACCAGCACTTTATTTTTTCACTTTTGCATTTCCACATTTATAAAGTCAAGTTGAACCTCCTGAGATTTGTGTTCTATATGGTTAGTGATTGTTTTAAGCAACTTTATTATGAAGGCAAAACAAAGCAGGAGCGTGGCTACATCCTCCCACAGCGATGCTGAGGGTTGAGCGCATTTCCCCTGGGTTTCTGTGGGATGTGGAAGCATATTCCATCTATAACAGCGTCTTGGGCTGTTAAAGAAAGCCCACAGGAGAATGGCTCTCCGAAGATACAAGGGCTGCAAAAACCAAGAGAGGGAAGGCGGGAAAAGATGGCTACATAGTGGTAGGACCCGAAAGGAGGAAAGGGGGGCGGGGAGGAATTTAAAGGTCTCTAGAGGAGCCACACTGTAAAGAGAGGAGAAAAACTTCAATAAAGAGCATATTTGGGAAATGTAAACTGAATCTGATCATATGGGAAATCAGTTTGGGGCAAACTTCTCACAATTTGTTTAGGAGGCAGAAATATGCTTTATTGTCAATCTATTATACAAACTTATAAACACACATTTATTTTCTGTCATAAAGAACCAAAAGCAAATGCAGTCCTCCAAGTTAGACCAAATCCTGCTAAGTCTTAAGCCTACCTGTTCCCCAGGTATGTATTTGACTTGCACTTGGAAGTATAATTTTTCATTCACAGTTCTCTGTAATCCTAGAGAGCATCTGTGCATTGTTTGTTTGTTTTCTCTTAAAAAAACATTTCCAAAAGGATTTAGTCCTGAGTTTTGAATTTAAAAATATTAGAAGTTGCAAATCAAATAAAGAAGTAGAGGGGAAATATCAATAAGCTCGTTTATGCAGTACTTTGCATTAACTGTAAAATCTAATAAATCAAAACACTCCCAGCTTGGAGTGCCCTTCCTCTATCTCGTCACATAATTAGAGCCTTATCCTTTAAGACTCAACTTAAATGTTAAGGCCACCATGTTTGGTTTGGACTACACTCTCTAAAACCTCTTTATTTTCTTCATAAATACAATAATTTCTTAGCTCTCTATCTGCCCTATTTAATAGCAGCCTCAGTGAGAATAAAGACTACATTTTTCACAGATATGAATACAATGTATAAGTATTCCTTCAATGAAAATATTTTTACTGAAGTAACATTGGGTTTATAATACTGTACATTATTTAAGGGAACGGGTTCACACCTCTTCAAATTGAGGTTACATCACACTATCCATCCATACCTAGCACCCAAGTACCCAGAGTTCACCATAAATCATTGGGGCTGTCCTGCTTCTTCCCTACCACCATTTTTTCCCCTCTAGTAGCTTCAAATAGGTCATATTTCTGGTGGTAGCAATACTGAGCTTAACAAATAGTATCAGATAAATGATGCATTTTTATTATCTCAATCTGTAAGACATAGTCATTCCTTCTTACATAAATTACAACTGAATTTTTGAGCACCTATAATTTAACAACTACTGTTTTATGATTTCAGCACACAGGGCCTCCCTGGTGGTACACTGGGTCAAGTAGTGCACTGTGAAGCGAACCACAGTCACTGCAGCGCAAGTTTGATCCCTGCCGCTGGTCAGGAAGGGGACCCACATGGCGTGGCGGACCTCTCCTGCCTGGCCCGCTGCTCCCCTCAGCAGTGTGTTTCAGTCAGTATGCCTGTTCTGTTCCTGACTCTGTATCTGGTGAATCCTCTCACCTCCCTGGACTCTGGCCTGTGCCCCTGCTCTTGTATGCATAAATAAATAAAAAAATAAATTTTAAAATTAAAAAAAAAGATTTCGTCACACCAACGATAATATGTCATGGTCCTTTGTCTGAATAACCCACGATTATAAATAGTTAGGTTGTTACACAGGATTTCATGCAACTCCCCTGGCCCTTTAGTCTTTGTGCTATTGTACATTTTCTGTTTTGTCTGGTAGCTTTCTTACCTTAAAATACCTTTCTGGTTCTCTAAAATATGCTGAATGGTGATGATACATGCTACATTTCAAGAACACACATGGGGACAACAGCAGAGAGTTTTACCACTGTCATCTATAATTATGATCTGTTATAATAAAGAAAAAAGATGCTGGAAATATTCAAAGTACAAGTTTTCTGAAATGGTATGTCTTTGAATCTGATGAAAACGCAGGCAACTTTGAATATACTTAGGCGAATTGAAGTTTAGATTAGTAGGCTTAGAAATTAGAAGACAGTTGAGGGTAGAGAGTTTTTAAAAATTTCTCCTTTTTTTTGGGCTTAACTAAAAGCAATTTATCATTTTGGAAGTACAGAATATCAGACTTTTAAGAGTCCTTGCCTTTAGAAGTACATAAAGGATTGCAGATCCTAAATGCTTTCCATTTCCTCAGTGAGAACAATGCTGAGGATAATGAAACACTTAAAGCATGATCTCGTGTGAGCTCTCTCCATAAGGTTTAATGCAGTCTTGCCTTTTACTAAGAGATTAAAGAAAAAAATAGCAGTATAAAACAAAATCACTGACAAATGTCAAAATTATAATTATAGTTTAGTGGAAACTAGCAAGATAAGAAAGATATTTATCAAATACGTTTAGAAGCTTCTGTATTGCCAAAATGACATACAATCATGAAAATCATAAATTTAAGTTACCACATTTCGTGGAATCATGTGATATATTGGCAACAACTTGCAATAGCTTTTATAAGCAACTGTAACATTTTGGAAATAAAACAAAAGACCAAAATCTGTTTTTCTGTCAACTATTGATTTGTTGAAGGAAAATTCCTGGTGTCTTCTCAGCTCTGGAATGGGGATGATAGTCTAACTTCTTCATGGGTTATTCTGAGGGTGAAAATAACCTCTGAATGCTTTGGAAAAGTATAAAAAGATTATGCATTTCAAAGTAACTCTTATTAGTCACTTTCAAATTCCTGAAAGTCACAATCATTTCTAACAATAATTCATTCATGCTTTCTTTCTCTAAGATGTACAAATCAATAGGTGAAGAAATTGTTGTTTTAGTAAACTAAGTTTCAAAAATTGGAAAATGACATCAGCACATGAACAATCAGTTACCTACCTGTGTTTAGTAACTGTACCGACACCATAAATTTCAAGTATTATCAGGCATCAGCTAAATGGACTTTTGTAAATTCCCCTCCATTGACCCTCACTACAGATAAGTCCAACTCTATTCAGTCATTAGAGCAAAATGCATGTTGTAAAATGTCTATGTCTGATCATAGGGCTCCTGTTCTAATCTATCATGTTGTTTCCAATCTCCATATCAAATCTCACATCAGGAGGCTAAGACTCTGGACCTTCCTTTCCACTTCCTTTAGCCACTGGAAGTTCATCCACCAAGGCCCTCTAAGGATTTAAGATCTGACTGGGTTCTGCCATGCCACTCTCTCTTATAAATATTCTTTCTTCCATCATTTAAGCAACAGCCTAAATCCCTTGGTTACATCTAAAGGGAAATTCTCTTTCATATCTATCTCCATCTGGAATAGAGAGTTGTTCAAACGACATTAGTCTCCTGCAGTCCTATAAATTCCTTGAAGGTAACTGCAAGTTGTTATTTTATTTGCCCAATATTGTCAACATGGCAGTGAACAAACCTTCATTAACAAACATTTGAACTTCTAACTCTTTAGAACTCTCCCTGATAACTCAGAATAAAGGTAATGAAGCCAGTGTCTACCTTGTTTAGACATAGATTTTTTTTTTTTGCTCCGAGACTTAATGCTTATAATAATTGTTTCCACTCTGTACCACACCATCAAGTCCATTCTCCATATAGCAGTCAAATTGATCTTCTTAGACCATAAATTAGAACATAGCCTTTTTCAGATTCAATTACTCCAACGGTTTTACACAAGCACTTAGAATTAAATTCAAACTCTCTTTCCTGGGCATGGTGATATAATTTCTATTAGGAATATTCCTGGTCATGTCCTCCCCTTTAGCTCACTACACCTCAGCCGCAGTGGTCCTTGAAAATGCAGCTAATTTTCAAATTAGTCCATTTAACAGCCCATCCTCTCAACCTTAAACTCTGCTTCCAGTCTTCACTTAACTAGCTTGGCTCTGCTACTTCCTCTAAAAGCCTTCTATTAGCATGAGCTCCAGAGTAAGACACTATTCACATCACCCACTTTATGTTCTTAAGAGCTCTTCTTATTTGATACATTCTGATTTATTGGTTTATTGCCTGTTTTCTTGTACCATGAGATTCAGGACCTCATCTCTTATTTTCCATGATACTCCTAGTACCTAAAATAGTGTGTGGTATATAATGAACACTCATTACATGATTACTGACTATATAAGTGAATGAAGCTAGGTTTTATACACAGATTACAGGTAATTATTTTTTTATTTTATTTTCAAATTTTATCCTGAAATCTAGTTTTACATTGTAAAGATAATCCCAAAGTAACACCTACAGAAGTCATGGCCTAATCATCCTTGAATCTATTTAATCCAGCATGTGTCCGATACCCAATGTTCACTCAGTATTTAAGGATTTCCACTGTATACAATATATTTAATAGTTTGTTTTCATAAGAGCTCAAACCTTAGATATACCTACTTATTCAAATGCAAACTCCAATTTAATTTGTTTTACTACTAACGTTCATTTTTCAACTTGTACTTTTTGGGTAAAATACATTCTCAGTTTTAATTTTAAAAAGACATTAGATTCATAGATTATGTGATAATCTATTTATACTATGAGCTTCTGAACTATAAGCAACCATACAACATTCTTATCAATTATTTGTTCAGCATTGTCTGTAAAGAAAATGTATAATAATGCTGATTTAAATGATCTGCTGTGTCATCTGTAGATCTGTGAATATAATGAAAATTATTTATAATAGCTACCTCTTTCTCTTGAATATCAATTTTTGGAATTATTGCACATACACACATTTTTCTCCACTGTTCCCGATTTGTTTTGAATATGATTTTGCAATCGCGTTTGCTAATGAAATGAATAAACCCTGTGTCTGTCCTTAGTATTTCTCCTTCACTATCATGAATTCAAGATGAGTTGGCCAATTTGTCCTAAGTCTCTTAAATTCTCACAGTTCCTTCTCATCATTAGAATTAGTTCCAGCCTGTCCATTCCTAAAATTGTTTCCTCCATTTTCTGATTGATAAAATTTTATCAAAGAACCAAATGTAAAATATTTTTATATTTTTTAGGAATTTGAGACTTCCAACAACTGTTCAAATACATGAAGTTCTCTATTCAAAAATCTTCACTTCCCCTTCCTCCTTCTATAATCCAATTAAAAATCTAGTTTTAGGAAAGTCTCCAATATACTCCAGAATTCACCTGAGACAGTTAAGGTAGATGCTACTTCCAGATAAGAATTTGCATTCTAAGGAAAAAATACTCCAGATGAAGTCAAATAATGGTGCTCAAAGGATGCAGTGAAATACCAAGTCCTATAGTAAGATGATTAACAGGGAAACCTTAGAAATTAAGCACCTCAATTCAAAATTCTGTCCCTACTGTTTATAAAATGTATATTATCTGAACAGTCATTGTTAATCAAATAGATTCTCCAGTGACCTGTAAAAACATGCTTGCTTTACTTTATAAGTAACAGTGTAGTAACTATGTAGATATGTCCCTTAATAACATAAAAAAATCATGTGTGTATGTGTGTGTATATCTATATATATATCACTATTTATTTATTTTTTAAAGATTTACTTATGCCACAAGAACTTGGGTGCAAGCCAGAACTATGGAGGGTGAGAGGATTCACCAGAGACAGAGTAGGGAGCAGACCAGGTGGATAGACTGAAATACATTGCCGAGGGGAGCAGCGGGCAAGGCAAGAGAGGTCTGCTGAGCCATGTGGGTCACCTCTATGCTGGGGACCGAACTTGTGCTGCAGTGGCTCCAGATAGCTTCATAGGGTTGAGACTTAACCCCTTGTGCCACAGGGGAGGCCCCAATATCACTATTTTAAAGCTATAAGAAGTCAAAAAGAACTCAATCTTTAGATCCTAGTCTAGAGTATTAGAAAATCCAGGCAGCCATTCATTGTTGCCAAAGAAATCCAGCCCCTATTTTGATAAACACTTTTCTTTGAAGAATAAAACAGAGTAGCTAAGAGCAGGGAGTTCTGCAATCAGATAAATATTTAAATCTGTGCTCTTGAAAAAGTGGTCTTCATGCATTTAAGGAAGATAATTAACCTCTCTAAACATGTTTCCTTACTCAGGGTATGGGGATAATAGAACCTATTTCCTGAATTAATATGAATAAATAAGATGACTCTGTGTTTAGCACAATGACTGTCCTAAGGTATTAGATATTAATTCTATTACACACATATTTCAACAAAACTTCTCACCTCTTGGAAATCTATAATCCATCTAATAGCCATCTTTCTGCCTCTCTACCTGGAAGCTTTTTCCTTATTCTACATAAGCATTACCTTTTTTAGACAGTAAGACATTCAAGAACAGAGATAGCATCTAGAAATTTGACTTATAGGACATATCTACAACTTGAAACAAACTTTTTGTTATCACAGTGGAATATAGCTATAACATTGTGGGTCTCCCTTTGAATCAAAGTCTCCATCTTTGTAACTGTTATATTGAAACTTTTAGATAAAACATTAGCAGCCTCACTCAGCACCTTAACTCAGGTCACTATCAGGGACTATGAAACAATTCTCACGCAATAATTTCCTCTTATTAATGACGGTAATGACTGGAAAGAAGAGCAATATCATTAGAACAAAAGATTGATACAAAAGACGCAACACTACAACTTTTCTACCAGAAAGGCCCTACCTACTAATCCAACAGTTTCAAACAAAAACAGTATCAGTTAAACTGCTCGACTGCTTGACGCTTTTATTTTTAAAAAATTATTTATTTATACATACAAGAACTGGGGTACAAGCCAGAGATGTGGGGGTGAGAGGATACACCAGAGACAGAGTGGGGAGCAGAACAGATGGATCTACTGAAATACACTACTGAGGGGAGCAGTAGGCATGGTAGGAGAGGTCTGCTGCGCCATGTGGGTCACCTCCCCGGCCAGCAGCAGGGATTGAACTTGTGCTGCAATGGCTGAGGTTTGCTTCATAGTGCCTTGCTTAACCCGCTGCGCCACCAGGGAGGCCCCTGCTGACCCTTTTAGATCTCCCCTATACCCGACTCCTAATGGAAAGCACCTTGGAACTACCCCTTAGTAGTAGACCTGAATCAAGATTCCTAGTCTCAAATAAGCGCTTTCTTAATTATGTTATAAATTTTATACATTTTTCTAAGTTCACAATTTAAAGGTTTCTTCTGTTTGCAAAATCCTTTGAGGGCCATAAAATTCAGAATTCAAAGTTACTAAGGCAAGCAAGTCTCATAATCATTAACTCCTAAGGTTGAAAGACTTATACGAAACTGACAACTTGCTCAGGAATAGTGATTTTCTCTTACAACAAATTCGCCTTTCTCCATTATGTTTGATACTCTTAATGAGCCTAGATGTGTGTCTGTCAAAAAGTTCTATGAATCTTTAATCTTCAAGGTTCTATTTTGCTAAATTTCAGACTTATGGTAATAAGTCAAGAAAAGCATGCCCATAGGTAAAAACTGCTGCCTAAAACATCTAAGATCACTTTGTGCTATGCCTGAGCATATGAATTGGAAGGATATTGCTAAATCTGCAGAAGAACATGAACAGACACCCTGAAGGATTGTGACTTTTAAGAGTATGGATTATGAACAAAATTAAAATTGATTCAGCATTCCTAATCTTAGAAGTGTGAAGATTAAGCAAGATGTCACTGGTTTAATAATAGGCCTTTCCAGATATTTTAAAGCAAAAAACAAGACTGAGTTCAATGAGTTTGTTGAGCTTCTATAGAGGAAATAATTCCAAAAAGTATTGATAACCAAAACTATTTTTGTTAGGGGGGAAAGGTCCTCCTAAATGGATTACACAAATAGATGATGGACTTGACCCCCAGTCCAGACCTACAATATCCAAGAACTACAAATCCCATAAGGTCATTATCAAAGAGTGACCTGAGGGCAGAGTTAAGCAGCCAGGCTGAGTATAAAAGCAGACAGGTGGGCCTTGGTGGTCTCTCTTTTCCTTGGAAGCCAGTTCTCAGCACACTGTTGGGTTCCAGCTCCGAGGAACTGGTAGGACATTTACAGATCTGTATCCCTCTCTTCTCCTTGTGTTATTCACTACGCTATTTCCCCTTCTCTTGTAAATAAAACCCTTTATTGACCGTTGTTGTGTGTGCCTGTAGTTGGGGCATTATAAGTGCCTTTCGAGCATGCGGGTAAGAACCCAGTCAGGCAAACCCATTTTATATTAAGGTTGCCCTGTAACATTTTCACCACAGGAGAGATTGCTGTGTTCTGACACCAAAGTAATTAAAAAAAAAAAACACAACTTCTTGAAATTGTCTACAGGGGAAAATGATATTATATAAATATTTTGGAAATTTGGAAAAAGGTTGAACTAGAAAAATCACAAGCATATATCCAGCTACCTCTATGTTTTTATTCATTATTGTATTCATGAACACCTAGTCTTGCTCTCTAGTCCTTGAAGGCTGAAGCAGTGTGCGACAGACATTCTCACAAAAATCAACAAAAAGCAGCAGTATGAGGTCATCTTGGTAAGTGAAGACACTCAGCTTCAAAGACTAAAAACATCCACTATCAGAAGTCTGGCAAAATGGCAGCTGAGTGGAGACATGGGGCTAGCCTCCTCTAGATACAGCTCTATTGCAACTGAACATTTGATAGTCCATGAAAGGTAAGTGGATAATCTCAGTTCACACCAGGAGCAATTGTCTCACAGGAAGGGACAAGACAAAATTTAATTGAACTGTTTTTATAGTGATACCACGTTATTCCAAGAAGGATGTAGGGCTGCTATGTAGAGCTCACTGCATTTGCTAACTCAGCAGTGCACACCATCACTAGGACTCTGGAGACAAAGTACTCTGAATAAAGGGATGCACAAAGTTGATGTCCAGGACAGAGGGTGCACTACTGGAAAACTAAAGGAGCAACAGTGCAGAGTGACGGTTACTGACTTGAAGGTGAGGCTCCTTTTATAGGATGACTGCAACCCAAAATGGTGGGAAGAACCAGACCAGATCCCCTGCTTCTCCTCATCAGAGAAAACTAGTATTTGAAACTCAAGGTTGAAATATTCAAAACACTGGCCACACCCTCCCACCTAGGGCTAGAACAAAGAACAAATGGGCCCTTTAAACAGATTTTAAGCACATGTTAACAAAAGGTACAAACACCCCAGGCTAAGATTTTTCAACAGAAAAGAGATCACCTCCAAGCATGTGACCTTCTCTCAACTACAATCTGTGCCCAGGCTGCATCCAGTCCTCAAGCACAGCCAAGAGAAAGAGACTGACACGAGACTGTATTAGACACTTAGACCAAGGAGCAAGTCAGAGGAGGGAATCACTGTGAACCCCACAACACAACAATGGTACCCAGGGCCCAGCAGGAAACTTGAATCCTTGATGATCACTGGAATAATCTGTCAGTGCCCCACTGCTCTGGCTCCTTTCTACCTGTTACCCCCTGCCAGTACCAGCTCTCTCATCACTCAATAGATCCAAAGAAAACAGTTTGAAAGTCTATCCTGACTACAAGCCCTGAAAAATAAAAAGGAAAAGACAGAACAGACTGGAAAAAAAATGTCTTAAACCCACCGGCCCCAGTCAAACTGAAGAATATGCCTGAAGCAATGTCCACTGAACTCTAAAAAAGAATGTATGACATGAAACAAACAGAATAAAGACATAAAATACAGTTACAATTAGAAGTAACAGATCTAAAAAATATTATAACTGAATATAATTGAGGATCTCAAGAGCAAACAAACAAGCAATGGAAAGAATGAGTTCAAAATGAGCATAAACAGTGTAAGAACCTTTTAAACAACCTAAACAGAAATGACATCCATATCACAGAGGTTCTAAGAGTGCGAAGAGAAAGACAAAGGCATAGAAAATTCATAAACATAAAAAAAATTGTGGAAAATCAATCTGGGAGGCAAAACAGACACCCCGATCTAAGAGGCCCAGATAGTTCCAAAGAAAATAAAACCAGAACCAGAATGACACCTGCCAAGATATAACACCGTTGAAAGTCCATGAGAAGGACATAATAAAAAACATTAAGAAAAAAAAGGTAACTTATAAGGAAACAAACAATTAGGCTGAGTGTACTTCCTAGCAGAAACACATTAAGAAAGAAGGGAATGACAAGAGATATTTTAAATACTCATAGCGGGCCTCCCCCAGTGGCGCAGTGGGTTAAGCAGCGCACTATGAAGCAAACCGCAGCCACTGCAGCACGAGTTCGATCCCTGCTGCCGGCCAGGGAGGGGGACCCACATGGTGCGGCAGACCTCTCCTGCTGTGCCGCTGCTCCCCTCAGCAGTGTACTTCTGTTATCTGCCTGTTCTGCTCCTCGCTCTCTGTGGTGAATCCTCTCGCCCCCACCCCACCCCCCACACCTCTGGTCTGTGCCCCAGTGCTTGTATGCATAAATAAATAAATCTTTAAAAAAAAAAATACTCATAGCAAAAGATGTATAGCCTAGAACCCTTTACCTTGCAAGATTAACAATGCAAGACAGAGGTTAAAGAGCTTCATTTCAAAGAAGAAAATAATATTTTGCCAATACCAAGCCACATAAGAAGTAGTCTTAAAGGACTGTTAGAAGCAACAGAACAAGTACTATTGTTATTACATGTATGTTTCATTTTGTGACCTAAAAGCTGTTTTTCAAGTAAATGTGATAAATGTTAGCAATCTGAAAAATGTTAAGACAATTATAATAAACTGTTACTAGTTTAGACTGGGAATAAATATTCCTATCTAAAAGGGACGATTTCATTTCTTTGTATAGCTGAATAGTATTCCATTGTGAGTGTGTAACACATCTCAATCCACTCATCTGTCATGGGAACGTAGATTGTTTCCATAACTTGGTTACCGTACACAGCTCTGTATTGAACATGAGAGTACATATATTCCTTTGAACAAAGAAACATTTGAGTTTGTCAGAATTTTAAGAACCACAGACTCAATTTTTTTCAATAGAATTTTGACATGTACTGTCTACATATATGAAAAAGGAAGAGAAAAGCACACAGCCCTCCCTGCTGCACTCCTGTGGTTACACTAGCACTGTGGGCAATGGCAATGACAGCCTAGCTAGACATGCAGCCAACGGCCACAAAGCCAGACCTAAGGACTAACACACCACAGAGTAATTCAGTTTCCTGTTTTTTGGTTAAGAGTCTGACTCCATTTTTGGTGTTTGACTGTTGAGAGCTGATGAGTCCTGTGCCTTTCTCTTCCCCATGGCACCATCAAGAAGTCTAAAGCGCACTCCCTCTGTCCCCACCCTCTAACCACCACAGAATCTCCAGGCTGGTCCCCATTCCTTACTCTTTCATGCCATTTTTGGATCTATTTAGGAAATCTAACCCTGCCCTCCTAGGAAAATTTCATTATATGAATAATAAACCTTTTTAACCTTTCTTATGTATCATCAATTTTGACATCAGTACTGAATTGCAGAATAAGGAAGGACCAGAGGAAGAGTTCCAGCTTTGGAAAGGTGCCATAAGAATAATACAAGGACATACCTCTTCTCCTGTTCATCCTTCACAAAATTAGTTCAGTGCTTCAAGTAAGTTATGTGGAGGAATCTTTAATGTAACTATCTTTCTTTAGTGCTAAGGATATTTTTATCCAAGAACTACTTTTTATTTTTTAATAGTTTTCCAAGAACAGCTTTCATTTTCTGTGGTCATTTTTTTCTTGTGGACATGACACATTTTGCCCTAGAGTTGGGACTTTGAAGAGAGGTATTTTAGGACACAGTGAGAGTCAAGGACAGACAGAGGTTTCTCCAGGACACAGAGGAGTTTTATGACAGGTGAAAATGTTTGCATTTTTCCTGCATAACTCCAAATTATGCTTGCTACTACAGCATCATCATTACCAGTAGTTTTTTTAACTCTCAACATATTGTAATTTGATGATAAATCATGTGTAATCATACCTTTGATCAAAGATATTTCAACACATAGGTTAGAACCATAGGCATAGCTACAAGAGAGAAATAGTGGGACAACATAAGAAGTGAGAAGTGTTCCCTATTCAACAAAATCTTAGAATACAAGAAGAGAAGTTATTACATGTGATACTTTGACAGTTACTATAATCAGCAGTAATACAGCAATAAACAAAATCCATACGAGTTAGTGTCCCTTTTGATAACATATATTTAGAAAAATGCAGGGTTGGCAGATATTCCAATTTCTAATTTATTGCTTTATAGCTATATGCTCTAAATAATCACATAACTTCTGTAAATATTAGCTATGACAAAGATGCCAATTCTTGCTTTCCAAATGGTTCTAAGAAAGCTAAAGTAGGTAAAGTTCATCAGAAAACTGTCTGTGCACAACATATATAGTTGTTGCATATATGACATTATTATTGTATTATCAACATTATCCAGATTATCAAGTCATTCCAATTATTTTCACATGCATACTTTAATAAGGAAAATAAGAACAAGTCTGTAAAAACAATCTACATTAAAAACACTTATTTTAAAATTTGCTTCTTTGAATTACTAATTGATATTGTCCTTCTAAAAGGCAATATATCAAAATGTACAAAACCTTTTAAACTCTGTGTATTGCATTTATAGGAATGTGTAAGGGAAAATTATTCCTGCACATAGTCAAAAGGGTGGACATGAAGTTTATAATCAGACAGCTCAAAGGTTAAATCTACACTTAACTGTACTACCTTTATCCAGTTATCGAAATCTCTAATTCTCCATCTTTTCCTTTAAATGAAAACAATTAAAAATACATCACAGGACTATTACAAAATTTAATTACTGGAATAAAATATAGTGTATTGACTTTAATAAGTGTCAATATAATTATTTATACTTATGAACAATAAAAACTTGCTAAATATCTTACAATAAAGGAATTGATTCAACTAAGTATGATATGCATATAATTACACATAAAATACTGAATAAAGCATTTTTGTAATATGACATTTTCATACTTCATATGAAGTATTTTTCGTTGATTTTTAATAAAATAGTTTGTGTTTAAACATTAAAGAGTAACTTTTTCTCTTTCACAGAATTACACAGGATTATTCCTGTTTTATCTACACTGTAAAATCCTGTAGGAAATGTTTGCTTTTACTATCAGAAAATGTTCAAAGTTACAAAATGAAGTAAATTGAAAAAAAAAATGTTACTTATATAGTATCTTATGATCCTTTTAACTGCTTCATAGAGCATTTTAGGATGGATAGTACAAAAGTTACCTTAAGTCTATATGTAATCTTTAAAGTACTTCATACTTTCTCAATTATTTAATCTCAAATTCATTATATTTATGAATAATAATCTCTCTGAATTCTATTTGACATTATATCAGCAATTCCACAGCTAAAGAAACAGGTATGATATTAATAAGACCAAGCTAGGCAATCTCCCATGCAGAAATAAGTGTTCTGACATCATGAAATGAATTGGCTGTGTTTAATTACATGACCACATAGATTTCAATTCTATTTAAGACACAGAAACATTGTCTTGTATACAAAGTGCAGCAACATGATAGAATTTTTTTTTAAAGATTTATTTATGCACACAAGAGCTGGGGCACAGGTCAGAGTCCAGGGAGGTGAGAGGATTCACCAGAGACAGAGCGGGGAGCAGAACAGGCAGACTGACTGAAACACACTGCTGAGGGGAGCAGCAGGCACAGCAGGAGAGATCTGCTACACCATGTGGGCCCCCTCTCTGACCGGCAGCAGGGATTGAACTCCTGCTGCAGTGGCTACCCACTGCACCACCAGGGAGGCCCAACATGATAGAATTTAAAGAAAAAGCAATAGCCTTGTTATTTCTGAGGAAGAGAACAATTGCAAAAAAAAAATTTTTTTTCAACAAAATTTATCTCAAAATCTTAGCCAAACTTATTACATGTAACAGATTACTTTTTTACGCAAGGAAAATGCACAACAGATTGCTAAGGTCAGTTTGAACAAAAAAAAAAAAATAGAAAGCAAATAAAGAGGCATTTACATGAAACATAGCATATTTTACTCAGAACTAGTCTTTATAGTCTTCTACCATAAACACTCATACTAAAAGTCTGAATTTTCTCTCATCCATTGGTATAATTTAAGGCAAAAGAAGACAATAACTGAAAGCATCCTCCAGAGAAACAGCTACTTGAAGTCCTTCTTCATTACTGCTACTTCATTTTTGCAAAAGAATGAAGCTAGAGTATTATCTCATACCATGCACAAAAAACAACTCAAAATGGAGAAAAGAGATGAATGTAAGACCTGAAACATAATATATAGAAGAAAACATAGGCAAACCATTATATACATACATATATATGCATATACATACATACATCATTGTATATATACATCAGAGACATACACCTCAGTAACATATTTAAAGACACATCCCCCAAACCAAAGAAAGTGAAGGGAAAGATAAAGAACTGGGATTACATCAAACTAGAAAGCTTCTGGACAGCCAAAAAAAACACTAACCAAAACAAAGAGACACCCTACCAATTGAGAGAAAATTTTTGCACACAATATTACTGATAAGGGACAGATCACAAAAATCTAAAAAGACTTCTCCAAAGAGGAAATGCAAATGACAAACAGGTATATAAAAAAAAATTCAACATCACTTATACTCAGGGAAATGCAAATCAAAACCACAATGAGATACCACCTTATACCAGTGAGAATACCACACCTTAAAAAAACAGGTAACAACCAGTGTTGGCAAGGATGTGGAGAAAAAGGGACTCTGCCACATTGCTGGTGGAAATGCAAACTGATCCAACCACTATGGAAAGCTGTGTGGTGGTTCCTTAAACTACTAAAAATAGAGCTATCATATGACCCAGCAATTCCACTCCTAGGAATCTACCCAAAGGACATAAATTCAAAAACATGTCTGCACCCATATGTTTATTGCAGCACTATTTACAATAGGTAAGAAATGGAAACACCCTAAATGACCAACAATGGATGACTGGCTCAAGAAGATCCGTGGTATATATATATATACAATGTAATACTATTCAGCAACCAGAAAAGATAAACTCATGCCATTCACAGCAACATGGATGGAGCTAGAAGGGATTATGCTCAGTAAAATAAATCAGAAGGAAAGAAAAAGTATCAGATGGTTTCACTTATAGGAGGAATATAGGGGAATCAAATAAGGGATCAGGATAAAAATAACAATAACAATAATAAACAAAATTATCAGGCAATCATAAATCAGATATTCTGTGAGGGTGGGGGATAAAGGAGAATACAGCACAAGGGATTACAATTGTGATACACAGATGAATTGGTGGTGGAAATTTTACAGGGAATACACAATGATGTAAAAGATATAAGTAGAAAAATAAATTTAAAAAATAGGTAGTAAATGTGGATGTAAATAGCACAGAAGATAATTTTACAACAGTTCCAGTCTAGAACATGATTTGGGTATTATTTATCATTTATCACACAATCCATTTAAGGTGAAAAAATTCAAGAATTTGGAGTAAAAAAATTAATATACTTCAATATGCTACAGCTTGCAAAAAATAGTTAATTCATGTCATTCATTCTTGTTCTGATACTTCCCCATGTGTGTAATCTCACTATACTATGTGCTAGAAGTCTCTGACATAAACTCCAATAAATTCTAGTTATTCTTTACACTGAAGGCAAAAATCCTACCCCTCTATCTCCAGATTTTTTACAACTTCATGCAGGAATGCTTAAAAACTTCTCCTTCCCATGACAAAGTTTCTAAGGGTATCATTAGAGCTAAGATTACCTGGATGCAAACTCAGTATAAAAAAATACTACATCAAATATGTGTTGCACTCATTGGTTCCATATGAGACTAAGCAAGTAGGGAGACAGATCATAACCCTAAACTCAGAAGATAGTCTCTACTAAAAAATTCTATCAACTTACCGTCTTCTCTTTTAGTAAAATCACCTAAGTCCGACGAATGCTTTGGCAGGTTCATTTGACCACCGATAAGGCCAAAAAAAAGTATGATTAATGAGAGAAATATCTTATCATTTAGTATAAGATTACAAACCCAACTTCCCAATTTTGAAGATGATGAAAATAAAAGAATAAAAGCCTTGTCCAAATCTAGAGTCAGCAATTTATAAAAAGACCTAATGTAAGATTTTCTTATTATTGTTTTAACCTTGGGTATAACACTACATGTCTCGTATCAACAATTGGATCCAAAGTTTGAGGCAAGTAATGAATTAGAAGAGAAAAATTTAAAAATACCTAGGAATAAGCTTAGTTAATGAGGTGAAAGAACTGTTCAATGAAAACTATTAACATCAAACATTGCCAAAAGAAATAGAAGGCAAAGAAATAGGATATTCCATATTCATAGATTAGAAGAACTAACATAGTCAAAATGCTCACCTTACCCAAAAAAATATATAGATTCAATACAATCCCTGTCAAATTGCAATAGAATTAACTCTTCAAAGAAATAGAACGTGACTAGAATACAGAATCAATAAAGACCCTGAATAGTCAAAGTAATCTTGACAAAAGAGAGGAATGGAGGTACCATGCTCCTAGACTTTAAACTATACTGCAAGGCAATAGTAATCAAAACCTTGCAGTACTGGAATAAATTATAGATACAAAGATCAATGGAATATAATTAAGATGCCAGAAGTTAACCCACATTTATATGCACAGTTAATCTATGGCACAGGAATCAAGAGAATAAAGAAAGGAACATCTCTTCAACAAGTAATGTAGAGAAAAGTGGACACTCACATACAGAAAAAAAATGAAACTAGACCACTCCTTTACACCATGTAAAAGTCAACTCAAAATGGATTAAAGGTTGGAATTAAGACTAGAAACCATAAAATACCTAGAAAAAAGCATTGGCAAAAGACTCCACCACACTGACTTCAGTGATGTCTTTGGAAACTGGACTCCAATGGCAAGGAAATTGAAAACAGAAAGAAATGAACTAAACTGAAAAATCAAAAATCTTCTGCACAGCAAAAGAAAAAAAAAAAAAACATTAAAACAAATATCCATCTAATCAGATGGGAGAATATATTTACTTATCATGCATCCAAAAAGGGACTAATATCCAAAATCAAGAAAGAATACAACTCAATAAAAATAAAAAACCCAATTAAAAATGAGAAGTGGTAAATAGATGCTTCTCCAAAACAACATCAAATGGTCAACTGGGGAAAAAAAAAAAAAAGGGTGACATTATTTATCAGGAAAGTGCAAATCAAAACCACAATGAGATACCATCTCATGCCCGCTGAGAATGGCACATCAAAAAAATTAAAAAAAAAAAAAGTCCTAGAAACAAACATTAGTACATTAGTGAGGGTGTAGAGCAAAGTAACCCTTAATTGGTAGGAATGTAGACTGGTCTAGTTCCTATAAAAAATAAATAGATGTACCTCAAAATATTAGAAATACATATACCATGTGCTCCAGCAATTCTACTCCTTAATTTAGCTGAAGAATGCCAAAACGCCAACTCAAAGGTATATACACTGCTATATTCATTATAGCATCATTTACAACAGCCAAGTTATGGAAACAGCCTAAATGCCCAACAATAAATAGAGCAGTGGATTAAGAAGGTGAGGTACAAAGACACAATGTTATACTAGCAGGCTCTAATAAAAAGAAGAAATGTTGCCCTTTGTGACAGCACAGATGAACTAAGGGGATTATGCTAATTAAGTTAAAAAGAAAAAAAGCAGCTGATATCCTTCGTATGTGGAATACTGATGGAAAAATGTCACAAAGGAATGATAAAACTAAACCAAGATAAACCTTAGAAGTAAGATTGGAACTGAGGCTACTAGACAGGGAAGGTAAGGGTGAAAACAAAGTGGGGGGGTTCTATGGACTATGGTAATGGACTACGGATGCCAGATGCTTTGGTGGTGAGTGTGGTGTGGAACATACACATGAAGTTAAAATCTATTCCCCTAAATCATATAAAAGATTGAAAATCAATAGTATCTCAAAAATTTTAAAATAATTAGTGTAATACAAAGATTATGATGAGTAGCACCCTAAACTCTTCATTTCCATCTCATGCCCTTGTCCTGCTTCTCCATACATCTTGTGACAAACTTCACAAAATTTAGACCTGGCATGTTAACTGGTCATGTACTCAAAGAGATCAATGCCCCCTTTCTGCAAAAGTAAATAAATGCAGCAAGACTCACAAAATCTCACTGTAACTAACAAAATGTTGAAATAGAGAGGAAAAAATGGTACTCACTTGTAACAAAAGGCATAGCAAGTATGAAATTTGTATAATAAATTCCCCCCAAAAAAATTTGTTTGGATTACTTAGGTAAGTGGGGACACTAGATAAGTGGGAAAGTATTATTCAAAAGATAATTACTTAATAAGTAATTCTAGCAAAAGTTATATAAAAAGTAATGCCTTGCTCTGGTATAGCTAAATGATGGTTATACATGTGTTGTATAATGCATTCTAACTAAGCACATTTAACACAAATACAGCAAGCCATTGTAAATTTTAACTCAAATTTTCACAGTAGGGAAGAATTACTAAAACAATCAAATATCATTTCTATCCTCAAGTCAGGAAGATATTAGAGGAAATGTTTTCTACACACTAGCATTTTTCTGATGGGGGCCACCTAACTATGCAGTGAGGCAAAAGCCCGTCATAGGGGAACTGCCCTGAAAAATCAGAGGTTCCAAAGTTGACCCCCCTTCGGACTCCCTTTTGTTTTGGCCGATTTAATAATTAAAGTTTTAAAGGTTACAAAAAATACGTGCTCACTGGAATATCATCCATGGGGGTGGTTATAGAATTGGCTGTTTTTATTAAACAAAGTAATTGGTTGCCATGCATTTTGATGACGTACTACTAATTGGCTAATATTGCAAATTCTAGAAAATTAATATAGTATAATCAGGTAAAAATAGATATAATTGGAATATGGTTATTTTACAAATTCAAAGAATAGATTGACATTTTAATATGGGTCACAAGCCTCAGGGAACTTATGCAAGTCCTTCAAGACTGGGCCATTGTGAAAGATTTTGTATATCTGCCTTTGTTAAGATAGATCCTACATCCCTCAGGTGATGATGGCTGTGGGACCCCTCCCTTTCCCTTTTTATTTTGTTAATTAGGTTTATGGCCTTTGCATTTTTTAAAGGGAACTGGTGATTTCTGGAGGGAACCAAATGCAAAGGTACAAATATTATTCAGATGTTGATTTGGGTACCTCCTTCCTGCTGACCTACAGTAGAATTGCTGACACCAATTTAACCTTAAGCTAATAATTCATTTTATGCTCAGAGTGAAAATAAATTATGATTTCATAAAATTAGTATGCCTGCCATAATATAAATGAACCAATCAAAATAACTAACACTAGTAGAAAGATGCTGTCTTGGATTTTATAATCTATGTTAGCTAGCCTGGCTGAAGGTCACATGACCCTAAGCTGCTCTTGAAAGAAAGGTCATTGTTAAGTTCCTGAACAATGCATGTGTTCATGTAATCCGGCCCCTTTCTCCTTAATGTATAAATAAAGGCCTGCTGAGACTTTCAGTAAGGACACACACCAAACCCTGACTCGAGTTTTGTAACCCGGAACCCCCCTCCCTTGCGGACGCCATTCCATCCTTTGGGGACCTCGCCTTCTGTCGTAGCTGGTCTTTGGCATTTTTCAGTGTTTTTTTTTTTCTCTCAATAAACACATAGCTGTTCTCAAAAAAATGAAATTCAAACACACATAAAATTTTAGCATCATAAGACATAAGAAGTTCAAATAGTTTGATCAAATAGGGCTTGACAGAAATTGCATAGTATTACTGCCACCGAACTCAAAGACCCTTTTCTAATCAATAGTATATTACATACACCAGGCATATAACAGTTTTCTAGGAGTTATCTGGAACATTCACTCATGGTGAGAACATGATATATCATTATGTTCGTAATTCATCAGCTTCATAATATTTTCACTTTGATTAGAGTCTGCTGATTTCTGCTTGGTAGCTAATGTTTTTCAATTAAAAGGAATAAAAGATTTCTATAAACAATATTTATGGATGAATACTCCCGGAAGAAATTTGTCTGGATTTGATCAGTATCTAAGATGACCTTCCATTTTCTGCTTGAATTGATACAAGTGTTGCTATAAGAGTACAATCGTGATTTCAAAAAGGGCAATTATAAAGGCATCAGTTAATGTTATAGAGGGATGCTAAATATTTTGTTTTTGAGACCAAGTAGTTGTTTTCTAAAACAAATTTCAGAATATTCTTGTAAAACGTTAAGACTTAATTTTGATGGAAATCATAAGAAAAAATTGCATGCCACTCATCATTTTATATGCTTTCTTTATTGGTAAATGTTAGGATCAGTAAGAGCTTGAAGTTTATTGATCAAACCCTGAGTATGAAGACTCCTTAGAGGAAATGATTATTACAGAATCAATTGTATTCCTTAGAATGACTTATAAATCCTCCATTCTAAATCACTAGTCTCATCCCTTATCATACTCTTTCTATCCCTTAAGATTAAAAATCTGTGTGAAGCTTTCTCTGCCTGCTCTCTCATTCTCCAGAATCAAAGTAGATCCTCTCTTTTAAGAACCCATATTAATTCACAGTAGTATAGACAACTATTTACAACTTTTCATCAACTGTGTCACAGCATATTATAAATGACTCAATACTGTGTACTCTAAAATAGGAGTGGCAACTGAGTTTTATTTTTTTGTTGCATGCTAATTTTAAATCAATAGAGATTGCCTGGAATCACTGTTGAGATGTTGCTTATCTGACCAGTATGGAAGCTATATCTGCTACTAGAACTGGGAGGTGCAAGGGAGTGAGGGAGAAGGATATTTGCACTATTGTTGTTCTTGTCCTTGACTTTGAGTCCCCAAAGGTGAAATTATGTGCTTTATTCTTTCATCCTCAATGCCTGGCACAAAGCTGACACCAAAGTTTATTGAAAACACAAACATCAAGAACCAATTATCCTAATCTATAACTCCATGCACAGGAATCCATACTCATCCTTTTCTGGTCCTTTGACAGTAAATTCAAGTTACTTGAGCTGACATGACCTTTTTATCAACAAGTGAGATTAATGTGTCATTATAGGCAACATGATGAGCTACCTGGTTGGAGTGACAACTAAGACATTCTAAACACAAATTTTGTAACTGATAGCTTTATAAAACTTTCCTTGGACAATTATTTGACCCTTCCCAAGCTCAATTTCCTCATCAGGAACATAGGGATTTTGAAATCTGCCTCACAAGGTTGCCATAGGGATTAGAAATAAAAAGCATCATTACATAGTGGGCCCAGCGTAAATGATAACTATTAGTATGTGCTATTTTGGTTCACAGCAAATTTCCATGGGGAGAAATATACTTTTCCAAACCCAAGGAGATAATTTCAGTCCCTTTTAAAAGGCATTTTTCTGCTCAGTTATGTAGGTTGTTTCATTAGTAACATAGAATCAGTGAATATCAATTATATTTATTACATCTTTATTTTGCCTTTGCACTAGCCCTGTGCTCATATTGCACAGCAGTCTCAGGATGTTTATTATTATTACTTTTAGGAATCAATGAATAATTGATAACAATGAAACAATTTGCCTTTGTATACTATTTTTCATATATGGGTTTTGAAGGGTTAAGATTTTCAGCTCTTGTTAGTATTTCTCATTCTAACTTATATTTGCCAAATCCAAAAGGGATTCGAAACCTGAGTGAGATTTTCTCAGAACTATTCAATAGTCTGAATTCTTACATTACCAAGAGTGTCCTTTTCACAATATTTCTACAGGTTGTGGCTCAGCAACATGTGGATATTCACATCAAGGAGTTTAGGGGATAAAATTGACTAGCAGAGGCTAGAGTCAAGAATTGATAATGAGAAAAACAATTGTGTCTAATCAGTGATGCCAGCTAGGCACCCAGTATCAATAGATTCTGTCACCTATGAGATTCCAAATGTCAATTCTCATTCAATTTGACCCTATTGTGTAGGTGTTATCCTCCAATTAAGTAGTAAAAAAGTTTGAAAAGACTAAGTCACAAGGTGATACACCATATCATAAAAGAAGATGGTGCCAAATTTAAATGCTAACAACCACAAATATCAGTCGATACCTTACATATATGGTATGTACTCTACAAATCCACAGGCTTGGGGTGCCAGAGCTGAGAATGAATCCTAGTTTCAATTTCTCTACTTTCAAGACTGACTTTTTCTTTTCCCTAACACTTAATTTCCTCTAAAAGTAGATGTGTTTGAACATGTCAAGTTCTTTACCGTTCAGGACCTATTCTTATCCAAAACCCTTCCAGCATCCCCAGACAGTGCCTCAGCCACTCTAGGGTTGTATATCTAGGGTGCACGCCAGTGCATTGCCATCAGGAGTCACCCCTTCCATAGGGATATGGAATCATTCACCTGCCACATCAGAGAAAATGCAAGCAAACCTTTTGAAGGTGTTTTCTTAATTTATGCAAATAAGTATATCAGACAATCTGACATAAGACAGAAACTTGTAATTAATGAAGCCATAAACCCAAAATTTGTATCACAATGGACAATTAACTCAAAATCACTGACATGCATAATCACTTTAGAATAAGAAAGAGATGAATCATAGCTTTACAAAAGTGTTGCCCTGCCTAGTTAATGAATGTCTGCAATATCATTAAAATTTTTCACTGAGGTTATCATTAAATACTTACTTTGTTAGTAGTTTCCTATCTAATCCACACCACCACCAAAACAAAGGCTATGGCAGTTCTGATTCTATTTGTGCCTATCTTTAATATTAGGGAGAATGTCAGTCCAGTACTAATTTGAACTGGCACAACAAATACCTCCTCCCTTTAAAAAAAGTGGACTTTCAAAGGACAATGAGATGATAAGCAGTAACAACATCAAAATACTGTCATGGGAACTAGGCAAGTATGGGAAGAGCTTTTCTGCACTATAGAAAAAAACCTCAAGAGCAAGAACCGTACATTGGAGACTATTGTAACAGGGTCGTCCCAGGAAAAGGGGAAGTTCCAAAATCCTGGTTCCGCCCTAAGTGGGTGGAGCTGAGGAGGAAAAGAAAATTTTCTGCAGAGAAGAGAGAAGGAAGAA
>JAGFMF010011632.1:1323616-1367235 GCA_019455555.1 Galemys pyrenaicus
TACCCTCAAGGAGATGGGTAACTTTGGATGCTTAACCTAGTAACTATATTCTTTGTTCTTTCTTTATTGTACCCTAGTTGTATTAAAGTTCCTTTCCATTAAAGGTTTTATGTGTTTGTCTTAATGCGGCGGGATGGCAGAACCCATTCAGAGAGGGCAGCTTGGGGGTTCTGGGTGCTCCTCTCCCTGCCCTGTAACACTATGACTGAGAAATTATCTGCATATGAGGAAATCACTATTAATTTAACTGCTTTTTATGGAAACAGTAGCCTTGTGATTTAGCAACTTGAGAATTCAAGAACTTTGTGTAGAATTGTTCCATAAACAATAACAAAACTCTGGATTATAAATGTAAACAATATGATGTAATTTCTCTCAAATATTGACCACCTTTTCCAGCTTCCAAATCTTTCCACAGTCCTCTTGAAAAAGCTAGACATCTTTTTACCAAAATACAAGTCTTATTTCTTCTCTTTGATTTTAAAATCCTAGTTTAAATGTTGATTTTTCAAGGGTAGATTGAAAGGACAAATAACCAGTTTCTTACATATGCATAAGAAGAGCAACACACAAAAAAGTGTTTTCTATTTTATAGACCTTCATGTTATTAGTGGAAAGAAAAAGTTTCATTACTTCATAGTAGAAAGAAGACTTCAGACTTGCTGCTGTTAATAATATGTACTTTAAACTTACAATTTAACACCTCCAGCTATCACATACCGAGATATTATGTTACTGTAAAAACCACAGGCACCATTTAAAGTACTCCAGGGGAGCAGAGAGGGATCATAACAGGGGAGCAAAGAGCACAGGGAACTGGGGTTATGAATCGCGGGTGCTGTGGTGGTAGAACTACGGAGACTACTCCAGAGGGGAGAAGTCAAATACTGTCCAAAACTTAACAATGTAAGAAAATTTAAAAAATAAAGTAATCAAAAGGTCATGTGACAATATTGTCAGTCAGTCAAACCTAAAGTGATGCATCTTTTCTTCTACTATGAAAAAGGTAAAACTTGGGGAGTGTGGGGGAGGGTTTTGTAGTGGTGGGAGTGGATAGGAAGAGAATGAAGCAAAGTAACATTCTTTTGTTCATTTCTAAACTTTATGGAATATTCACGACCCCTAAATAAAAATTGGTTTGCAGTTTGCTATCAGCAGGTCCAGAGAACACTGCTACAGCACCAACCCTACTAAGTCAAGCTCTGATATCTGGGCATTCTGATAACTAGGAGACATTACACAAAAATTTGGCTGTACTATTGTAAGCATGTATTAGGTGACATATTAAATATTACATTATATAGTTTCTAGTGGTTATCAAAAGCTTCTAGCCTTGCCCACAGATCTAGTTCATACACACTCAAGAATTTGTGTTTAATGCATTTAAAGAAACAATACACATCATACCAATATGTAAGTCACCTTATGAAAGAATAAAGGCCTCAAAACCTTCAGCTACTATTTGTGAGGGTCAGGAATAAAGTAAAAATGGAGGGTGATGTATTACATCTGAATATTTAAAACTTCCAAATTAAAATTAATATTCATATCCCTTGTATCCAACATCCTTATAGTTGTCAGGGTATAGCACTAATAAAGAATTGAAATATCACACATTACATCAGACAGGTATGATTCAATAGGACTCACTACAATAATGGAAACAGTCCACATGTGCACCAACCAGTACATGAACCACTCGCCACAGGAGGTGACTGAGCCTAGAAATGTGGGTAAATGCAATTGAGCAACTAAATTTTAATGTTATTTATTTTCATTTAATAGCCACCTATGGCTAGTTACTACCATTAACAGCCAAGATATAGACTTACTTCAGTGTTCTTCAGTTGCCAATGCTGTACTAAATCATGAGACCTTCTGGAAACATGCATTCAAATAAGAAGATAAAAAGAAAATGGATTTCTGGGAAGGTTACTTTATTATGCAAGGCTTTTCATGTTCATGCTAACAGAGAAAAATTTGACAAAATTGATTTGTCTTTTATCTATGAAAGTGCTTCTATTGCTCAAATCCTGCTCACTCTTTGAAGCAGCATCCACCTGCAACATCTGCAGCTGCCCAAGCCACAAACATTGATGATACCTGGATTTGGTCATCTTTTATTTCAAATGCACAGGGCCAAACTATGACAGATCTTTAACTGCCTATCCTGTGCAAAACATAAGACTGGATGCTTGAGAGTGCAGGCTTCTCTAGACCAACTAAGTACTAGATCCAAATTGACAGAGATACCTATGTATCCCTCAAGTGTGTGTGTGTGTGTGTGCGTGCGCACGCGCGCGTTTATAAAAAGAGAAAAAACACCAGTCAAGTACATTATGGGACCCAATATGGGGACACTTTTGCCTAAGAAGTACTAGAGTGGTCTCTAAAAAAAAAAAAAAAAATAGAAATTTAGCTGTATGTGCTAAATCCCCATTCTGTGCTTCTGTTGTTCTTATATCCAGAATTCTCATAGTATGAAGCAGGTCTGACCTATTGTTGTAAGTCCCTAAGATTGCTTCTACACTAGCCCACAATCATTACCCTAGTTCCTGATCTTTACCCAGAGAGGAAAATCAAAGGCTGAGGAGTCAGTCATCACTATCCTATGATAAGGAAAGCTATTCACTCCATCTTTAGAGAGGTAGTCATAGTTATGGGAGAGATCATGCTGACTTGTATTTCCAAAGGGGGCTGTTCCAAAGTTCTGTCCCTCTAAGACTCTACTAGTCTCAGGGACTCCTCATTTTCAGGTCAAACTCATTCTTCTTCCAGCCTTTTTATTATTTCATTTATTGAAATACATAATTCTCTCTCACCCCTTCATGCTCATCTCAATTCTTTTGCTTATGATGTTCCTTTGATGTTGGTAGTAAGGGGATATTTTCCACATCTCCTTTTTCCTTTTCTCTGATCTCTATATACCTTCCTCCAAGTTGGGTTCGGTTTTCTCCTGTGTGCTCTCATAGCAACCAATATTTTACCCACTGAAGTAGTTATCACTCTCTAGAGCAAATGCTTGTTTGCCATTTATCATCCGTTAAGTTAGAAGTTCTATAGCAGGAACCATATTTGTCTTATTCATCACTGTATACACAGAGCCAGCACCATCTGTGAAGCATAACAGTAGGAACTAACATTATACACTTAATATGTACTAGAGCAACAATGAAGTTGTCTTTCCTAATCCTGTAAAGTAGGCACGCTAATAATTGTTTTAAAAACGTGAAAACCTTACCAAAGGAAAGACACTTGCCTAAGGCCAAGTTACTCATGAGTGCAAAACTAGAATGTCAACACAAGCATTTGTATTCAACACCATGATCATAATCACTGTCTTGCCATTTCCTAACACAGTAGGTGTACAGTAAATACTTTGAGTACAGGAAGCCCCCTCCACATTATTGATAGACCCTTGGAAACTAACTGTACGCAAAGCCACATATAGTGAAACCAGATTCTTGAATAACATGGGATTTTCTTTTTTCTTGTCAACATTACAGTGAAGGTGCATTAAGCAAAATGTTGTTATCTGAGGACCTGCTGTAAGTAAATGAAGAAAGGAAATCCTGGAATAAATGTTGTTTGGGCATATATCCTATGTGCATCGTATCCCTTTTAAGCACTTAAGGCAAAAGTCTTACCTCTTTCTTGTTTCAAGAATTAAAAATGACAAAATATTCTGATTTGGGATCATTCAGTGAAATCATTTGAATCCTGTGGGGGGAAATTAACATAACATCTCTGCTTGAAAACATGATTGTTAGCTGGCATCTGGGAATGTGACTGGTAAACTCTACCTGATATAAAACTTTATAACTTAAGAACAGGTCACTGTTCCTTAATGGTTTGTGTAAACTATGTGGTTTATGTTGAACACCTGCTGTCCTTCTGGGACTCTGGAATGTCTATAATCAGAGTACCTTTGTGAACAGTGGCCCCGCAATATTCAGGTACTGAGTTTTTAATGAACTTCCCTGGCAGACAACATTTCACAGTGTCACAACTCATGGTGGAGGCATTAAGTTCATGTAGTGTCGTTCCAGTGTTAGAGAACTCTCAGAAGCTTATTTCCTTCCAACTTTGTCCATGCGCCATTATTCTTTTGTTATGATGCTTTATAGCTCTTGATAGTAATAAACCTTAGCCATATGAGGGACTATATATACTGAGTCCCATGAATCTTTAGCAAATCAACAGAGAAGTGGTCTTGGGATCTCCATCACAAATCTCTGAATGAAGAGGGGTAGGGAGCAGGAAAAAAAAATGATGGCCAAGGCCTCCAAGCACATTTGCAACAAAACCATAATAATCTCACTGGGTTTAATCAAAACAATTCTCCCATCGGAATAAACAGAAGTACTGGTTAGACATAAAACCCCTATATTTCAATTTCATATCTGTAAGTGCTAAGGTACTTAACCTTGTGCAAATAACTACCTCCGAGCTTTAGAGCTTTATTTCCTTATCTGAAAATGGGAACAAAGAGGCCTATTTATCTGATTATAATGAAGTTTAGTTGGAATAACATATGTAAATAAGCCTACATCTGAACATAGTATGAATAATCACTCAATAAATATGCAATTATCAATTCTAGGACCTGAAACACTTCCATTCAACGAAGTACACATATCAAAGGATATGATAATTGATTTTGTCTATTAAGGTATGATATACTTCTGTAAGTTTAACCATCCACACTAACTCCCGAACACACACATATTAACTTGCTTTTAAAATAAATGTATAAAAATAATACATTTTCCCCTGTCAGTCCATATAATTGCAGGCCAAATAACAATCAACTAGCCTGGCAATTTTTGTTCAGGTTCCAGCTACATGACACACACAAAGCTAGGTTTTAGCATTTTATTAATCATAAGACAGCACTAAATTTGCTTCCCACCTGACAGTTTTAAACATGCAGTCAAATGGCGAGTTAATTAATTGACAGTGTCTACGTTACTCAGATGATGAAGCAATAAACTGCTTCTGTGGCATATTAAATGCCAGAATAAAACTGAGGCGTCTTTGATGAACCACTGGAGAGGTCACTGCTTTCTCTCTGCTATCCTAGAATCTGAACTGCAGTCCCAGAGACCACAACACCTGCAGATGCAGCAATTACCAATGCATTTCTCAATGTGTGGTCTATTCAAGTTGAAAGATCAGAGGTGATCACTTCCAATCAGGATGAATATCCTAATTTTGATGACCACCTGACTTTGAAATGAACAATTTCTATAAAATACATTCCTCATTGGATAAATGAGAGGGTTTGAATGTCACAGGCCATTTACACATAAACCTAGGAATTTGGGCAGACATCACAGATCCTTTGGAAAATAAATAGGGACTGAACATGGAAACTCTGTCCATACTACCACATGTTCCCAACAGGTCCAGTTACATCTCATTTACATCTCATTTTAACAGGAAGGAAGGGGTGGGGAAGGAATGTTGGTCTAGTGACTATTTATATCTGCCCAATTCCAACTTTCTATGAGTTACAATTTCCACTCTGCCTTAATAATCTTTAACACTACTGATCCAGCATCTTCTCAGGAGACAATCCACTCTTAACATAAGTGTAATTTGCAGAAGAAGAAAAGAAACCCTAGAGGACAAAGGAAGAGAGATTGAAAATAACATTGCTTTGATTTTGTCACTTTAATTCTTTTCACTCACTTGCAATCTCCACCTAATTTACTCTTTACACAGTTTTCCTTACTTTGATTTTACGAATAACCTGTATGACTAAAAAATTTAAGAAATATGCTAAAGGTCATAATCAATTGTAAAAGACCAATCTGAGTTTAAGGATGCTCCTGACAACCTGAGTTACTTCTACTTAAAAGTAGATACCTCTCAAAGCAGTCTTTACTTGGAAATGCAAATTTGTACAGATGACAGAACATGTGTGAACATGAAGTCATAGAAAAAGCACTGGATATTAAAATGTTAACTGTGGTACCACTGAGAGAGAAGAGGAATGAAGAGAGAAAGCTAAAAAGAGGGTTTTTCCATTGCCATAATCAGTTTTGGATATTTTAACCAAATGCCAAGGATAAAGTAATTTGCTAACAGAAGTTTATTGCTCACAGATCTGAAAGCTGGAGAGTGTTAGACCAATATGCCAGCAATGCAACATCTTGTGAGAACCGACTAGAACTTTAATTCTCTGTAACTTCACATTGCAGAAAGGAAGAAATGTCTCTGGGATCTCTTCTTTAAAGACACTAATCCCACTCATGAGAGCTATACTTTTACAACCTAATTTTTTCCTAAAGGCTCCACCTTCAAATACTATTACATATCAATTTTGGGGAGATAAAAACATTCACTCAATAGCATATATTTTATTATACATGCTTTTATGTTGTTTACATATTTTGTTTCAATAATGTTACTCTTTCAATTGAAAGACTACGAAAAAAATAGAATTTTCTTTTATAAAGACATACTCTTGTATCAGTCTGACTAGAGGACTCTCCAATAACATTGAAACTGAATTTCCTTAACAATAGGCTAACAAGGTTCCTATTTTCACATTCAACTTTATTACTAATCTGCTTAGCTAAATCCTGCCCTAAAGTGTTAACAGTGAATATGCATTATGGATGGATAGACTCTACTGTACTCATTCAGAAATATTAAAGCATCTATAATTCTGCTCCTTCCATAGTTCAGCCAAATTCTAGGAGATGTGAGCGAGGTGGTACTTAACAGATGACCTATGAATATTTCTGTAATGGCAGTTCTGTCAACACAGTTAGAAATTACATCAAAGCATAGTCTCCTGCCTGCCACAGTGCCCTCTAGAAATAGCATTCCTTTAAAGGGAACTCCTCCAATCCTTAATCACAACTGAAACTCAAAAATGATAAATGTCTCAACATTTAAACCTCTCAGTTAAAAAAAAAATCAACTTTTATTGCCATACTAGCAATTCCTACTGTACATGTTTAGATTATATAATGTATTGATCAATTTTTGTCACATTTTAATTCAGATATGCTTTTCTACCTGATGTTTAAATTAACCTGGTATTGCTTTATCCAATGAAGAAAATTCAGTAAGTATTTTACTAGAGATCACTGAGTCAGTAAAGACTAGAACTAAAACTGGAATCTGGTTCCTTAATCTCAGAATCCTATACTGTCAAATCAAACAATAAACTAAAATGATTTTAGATGTCAGAGACAGGATTGAGAAGCCATTAAGTCCTCAAAGTCCACTTAAGTTAAAATCCTGACGCATTTAAAATTCCTATTATCAGGAAGCTGACCTGATAAAAAAAATATCAGTAGTTATCCTAGTTAACTGTAATATCAAGCAACTAGTATTGGAAGAAGAATGCTTAAAAGATTGCCTCTTCACAAGAAACTCTACAATATCATAAAGATTACCTACTGATTTTTTTTTTTTTTCAAATCCCACCTCTTTGCCTAGTGGTAGCACTCAGAAATAAACACAGAATTAAAATATATGCTTTCATTATTTTCACCAATATTTAGTGATAATTATCATTATATTTTATAGTCATTGATCAAATGGATTAGTCAAAATGAATAGATGATAATACTCAAGAAATATTAATATAAAAAACTTGATGGCATTATCAGACAGAATTTCTAAGTAACTGAAGAATACCCAACAGAAAAAATTGATTATCTCTTGGGAAAAGGACTTGAACATGGAGAGGTTATATCAGGGAAATGATGAGTTTTCTAGTGCGTTGTAGAAGTACTTGATTTTCTAAACTATAAACATATCTTAATTCAATTTAAAAAAATAAATCTAACAACTTTCACAAATACCACATTTTGAATTTCACATTATAGCTACAAACCTATTGCTACACACACATGCCGCCCAGATTGTTCTCTTTCCTTCTGAGATGAGTACTGGTCTGATTTCTTTTACTATGGTACATTCACATTTCCTGGTTTTACATATATCCAGTCACTTTTTATTATACCATGAACATTTTAATACATATATTAATAATAAAAATGCATTTAAAAGATAAATAGCTGAAATGCCAAGACAAGAGGTGAAAGCCTGGGCAAAATAGAACAGGAGAACTGCCTAACTATTAAGCAAGTGGAGGATTGCTAACAGCTAATAAGTAGAAGTCATATTCTACCTTTTCATCAAGATGCCCCTGTGAAGAGTAGAGTTAAAAGGATTCCTCTTCAAATCTCTTTCCAATACATATCCTTAATCCAGCACTACCCAACCAGAATTTTTAATCACTGGAGCCAGTAATACATGCAATTTAATTCAAGGGAATTGCATATCTCTGCTTGATCCAAAAGAAGTTACCAAAATACACTGCAGAGAGAGAACTGAGAGTCAAATTTGACCCTCCCACCACTAGGTAGCTCTGCCCACAGTGAGATGGGTTATCATTGCCAAACTGTCCAGACAACCTCAGTGTTCTCAACAAGAGACTAGTGGCAGGTGCAGGGGTCAGAGTTGCCCTGTAATGAGCTCCAGGTAGGCAGAGAGCCCACAGCCAGAGATGCAGTGATGCACCAGTGAGAAATGTCAATTGGCAGGAAGCAGTGAGACAGATCTGAGCCAGCCAAAGATGGGTTTTTACCACTGTCATGTCCACCACAAAAAAGACTGCATGGAAGAAAATACTGAAACTGACCGGATATGCCAACAATAGGATACTCAGATAGCCAGACAAATTAGAAAGAAAGCGTCTTATTGCTTGGTCAATCCAAAGCAGAACTGTCAAACAGACCCAGTTAAAAGGTAGAGTCGGACAAATGTCTAAAAGTAAACAGGTTGAAACTCAAAATAGACATTTTACAGAAGATTAAATATAACTGAAGCAAATACATATATCCACATGAAATAAGTCAAAAACAGATCAAACATATTAATAAATAAGTACATGTGAGGTCCTTAGCTTCCCCTTGTTTGGGGGATATTGTCTTTGTGTCCAGAGTTCCTGCTTATCAGCTAGGGGTAGGGACATACAGAGGACCACTCACCAAGGGCAAAAGTCCTGGTAGGAGGGGAAACCAGTGTCTGCTGAAAACAGCAGGCAGATATTAGAATAGAGACAATGTGCTTAGACTGGCTGGAATAATGGACCACCCCACCCAGGCACTAGCCCCTGGTCACTCCACCCCAGCTTACATCACTAAACCTATCTCCCACACATGTATACTCCTGCTATAATTGCCCCGCCTATGTACTCAGTGCTAATAAATATGGGACTGCCTTTGGATAGGGGCTGCATATTACTTCCGGTGTAGCCCCTCTAGGCTTCTCATTGCTTCACCTGGATTTTAATCTCTCTCATCCCACCCCACTCCCAATGCTGCTGCCCTATAAGGTGACAAGTGCAACCTCCTTTGACAATTTGTGGAATACGTTCAGGTGGGAACAATCACAGGAGTGGGTCCAATGACTTGAGTCTATAGTCATAACTTGGAAAGAAAAAGGGTGTGTGTTGGCTTATAAAGATGAAGAATGAGTGAACGCATAAACAAAAAGGGTTGATTAAGAAAAAAAATATTTGGATACTGCTAAACAAAATTCTTCACTGGATCTAAAAACAGGGCCTGTGGCACACAATAAAACAGTTTACTTTTTCCATTCTAATATCATTTGTTTTTACACTAATTGCTATTGAGAAATACAAGTTTTTCTTTCTATTGTTTTTTCACAGCACTAGCAAATTATGTGCCACTAGTATTGCAGCAGTATTCACATTCTAGAAAAGAAATGATGAGACAGGGAGGATAGGCGTTTATAAATCATCACATGACAATGAACAACTTGTATTTTTCTTAATTCAGACAAAAAAAAATGCTACTGTTTCTCAGTAAAAATGCAAAACAGGAGCCAAATGTCTGCCTGAAAATTAAGTGATAGTCAAACTATAAGTCAGCATAAGTTTAAGCCCCAACTTAATTTAGATCAACATTCAACAACAGAGCAAATACACATAGCTGATAAACAACTTCATGTCAAGCCAAAAAAAATGTCATCCTATAAACCTCCGTTGAATCCAACATAAAAGGGCAAACAAATATAATTAGATATCCACAGCCCTCAGAGGTCCTTTTTATCCTTAATAATTAAACAAAATGAACTGATTCCCTATTCCACATACTATGGTATAATCTCCACTCTCCTGCAGTGTCTATGGGGGTGAGGGAGGGGCTCATCATTCTCTTCATGAGATTTCTCTGCTCACGGATTTCTGTTCTTTCCCACAGTCCCTGCTCCTGTGCCTGTTTTCCTGTTTCTGACCCACTTGGCTATTGTCCCTCTACTTTTTCCATTAACACAACTGTGAGGACACTGCATGCAGTGAACTGGTATTGAATGCTGAAAACATCATAGGGCGGCTGGATTAGTGCATAAGATAATTACCAACTTGAAAGCCAACATCAGGTAACACTGAATATTCCTTGGCCAGAGTCACCACAGGATGACAGTTTGTCAGACTTCTCACTGTGCCCCAGTTGTTTTAGATCGATTCTTAGAAGACAAACCCTGTCCTCCATGTTTCAAGACTGATAAGCCCTTGTTTCCTTTCCAGGGGATTTATTCAAAATGATATCACACAATGATAATTTGGATTTTAAATCCTTTCCTGCATGACCTTCCAGATATCCCTGTAAGTACCACCACCGTGGCCCACCCCCAGCTAACACACACACTTCATGGTGTTTTACTCAGTAAAATGGCCGCCTAGGCCACACCTCTACACTTAGAAGATCAAAGAGAACCTTGACATTAGCTCTTCTTTACCTTGGGCTGAATTAAATTCTAAAAGTTCCATCAATCACCAATCAGGACTCACGTTTTAATTAATAATAAATTTTAAGTTCTAAGTGGAGCTCACAGGATTAGTTTAAAAGGCCTTTGAGTACTAGAGAAATTTCTTTCTGGCTATATAGTACCTAAGAGTGAGAGTAAGTAGAAGTCTAAAATTTTGCTTACTTTCCAATCTGGGGGTAACAAATTGTTGGGGGAAGATGGAAATATAGAAAACAGAGCAAAAACTCAAAATTGTGGGAAACTTGGTGTTATGAGATATATTCAAGATTCAGAATAAATTCTCAGAAACAGTGATGGAAGAGACTGTATTCAGATGGGGCACCTATAAAAGGCCATTTGAGTAGATGATTTCTGGAGTTGTAAAGAGGAGCAAGCAGGGGTCATTTGCAAGGACTTTCGCCTCATTGACTTTTGCCTCCTCCGGGGTCCTGTCAACTATGGTTCAGTAGGAGAGGAGTTATTTTCACTTTCTCCCTCTCCGCCTTGCGGCTCTTTAGGATGGTGTTTAGCTCAGACAACAGCTGGCTACTGTCAGTTTTGTGGAGGTTTATGAAATACAACGCTTCAGCGTTTATTTCAGAGGTTTTTTATAAACACTTGTGTTTGGCTTCCACCTCTGACTGCCTAGACCTGTGTGTTTACTCATTATGGAAAAAAAAAATGGAAAAGACAAGAGGCTCTCTGTCACAATGGGAATACTCTTCAAAGGCAGGCTGCCATATTTGGGGGAAAGAAAATCAAGTAACGGAAAGGCTGATGCAATCGGCTCCCACTCTGTCCGGAGATCTGGTGTGTAAGGAGAATGTCTGAGACTGTCTCCCTGGTGTGTGCCTCATTGACAGCTTTCTCAAGAATGTTCAGTGCTTCCAGCACTGGCCTCCTCTTTAGATCATTCTTTCTTCCAGGTGTTCTGGATACTATTCCTTTAGAACCAGTCCTTTAGGTTATCTCTGCCCTCCCCTCTGGTATCTCATCGCTTCTCTAGTCACATATTTAATATTTGGAACAAGAATGAACTCAAGTCATAATGATGTCATATAGAAATGATTTGAATAGAGGAGCCGCATGCCATTTACTGAGCCCCCATTTTCTCATGCTAAAACCATTTTTTTGCCTATGTGACCTTACCATCCTTGAATAGCAGAAAGGAGGTTAAATTATATTATTTATTGAATTAATATTTCTTTAAAACACTGTCAGTGAGTTAGAGGTATGTGTTCACACCTATTTAGATGTATGTTTCATCCCACACATACCACCAAGGCACCCATGATCCTCTACTATAGATCAGTGGGCCCCCTCCTGTGTCTCTCCTCCACACCTCACCCTCCCCATCTATTAGCCTTAACTCTACAGTCAATTTTCTAGGATTTGTTCCGGTTTAGGTTTTTCTGATCCTGTTTCTTTATATTCCACATATGAGTAAAATCAATCAGTGTTTGTCTTTCTCCTTCTGACTTATTTCTCTTAACATACTCTTCCCCAGTTCCATCCATGTTGTAAAAAATGGTTAGTTTTCTTTTTTTATATAGTTGGCAAGAATGTAAAGAAAAAAAAAAAACTATCATACACTGCCTGTGGGAATATAGACTGGCCCAGGCTCCATGGAAAAAGGATGGGGAGGATCTCAAGATAGTAAGAATAGATCTACCACATGATCCAACAATTCCATTCCTAGGTATCTTCCCTGAAGAATGCAAAAATACTAATTTAATGGGATATATGCATGCCTGTATTCAATACAACAACCATGTTATAGAAACAACCTAAGTGCACAACAGCAGATGAGTGGATAAAGATATGGTGTTTCATACACAATGGAATACTACTCTGCTATAAAAATTAAAAGCTTTTTTAAAAACTGGCAAAGAAAACCTTAGTAGTTGTTTAAAGAGAACAATTCTACATGTCTATGCTTTCAATATGTTAAGTCAAGATTTTCTACGTTTCCAGTTTTCAATAGTATAAATACACAGGATTTTCTAGAACCAATTCCTTAGGAGACTACTAATAAAAATTTGAAGCTGGAGATTTCAAATAAATCCTTTGACATCAGAGAAACCCAAGTTCAATTCACAGCTCTACCACTGTTTGGCTGGGTGATTTAAGAAGCTTGCTTAACCTCTCTGAACCTATTTCCTTATAAAACAGTATTTATAATGTGTACCTTTAAAGATAGCTGTGAAAATTAAATGGAATACATTGCATTTATTGTCATTCCAGCCACAAAATAAACATTCAATTGTTTACTTGTATCAATGAACTATCATTTTATCAGAATTCCTGACCAAGATGGTTGTGTCAGAACTCATCACAAGTAGAAAAATTGAGTATGTTTTAAGTGACTGAAACTTAAACCAACATATATCAAGTTTTATATCATAATTTATACTAAGATGCCTTTCTGAACAAGGAAATGTCCAAAATGTCCAGAAAAGACACAAAAGGAACCCCAGTACTGACATAGCCTATCTCATCACAATGTCTTGAAACTCTACTTAAAGGGACCAAGTAGGGAACTTGGTTAGCAACAGGTACATGTGCCTCACACCCAGGTTCAGGGGCCGAGGTCTCTATGCAGCCTGCCTTTATTTTCTCCATTTCTTCCTGTAGGGGTCAGGGACATGAGAGGAAAAATGTCTCTTTTATAACTTTTACCAAAAAAAATGGCACCTACATTGAAGCGACAGAAGGAGAAATGAAAGAAAGAAACTGTTTTCTAGTGTCCTTTCTGCTCTTTACAGAGGACAATTTTCCAAACCTTGGCACTCCACAAAGGTTCTTTTTGTTTAGCAAATACACACTGCCCTCTGTTGGAAAAGTGGCACACTTTCACTCTGCTGACAAGACCCACCTAAGGATTAACTGCAGCACTTTATTAAGGAAATTGGTGGAGAATGCCAAGTTTCTTGTCTAAAACTTGCAGGCCTCATCCCTTCTACTCAAAACACAACCTTGAAAGAAATAACAAGAGTCCTACACTAAGTATCCCAGATACAATTCTGGTGGGAGATTTTTTTTTAAAGAAACCAATTAAGCACCTATTGCTAAAACCATTTTAGTTGAAAACACCTGTGTGTGTACTTTTAACCCTTACTGGCAGGAGTAACTGAAGCAGCTTTCTGACTCCTTTTCCTCTAGAAAAGGGTTGCTTCTACTGGGAAGGCAAGGGCAGTATACTACTCAGCTGTTAGTTTTTAAGAACTGAAACGCTTCTGATCAAAATGAAAAAGCAAGTAATAGTCACGTTTATGTTTGCTATAATGTCTAATGCTGCCACTCCAGTGCCTTAAATATTAAAATTTTTAAATCATAGCAAGCGCTTAATTCCTAATAGTGCTTTTAAGTAAAATCCAACCCCAGCCTCCTCAATACCAAGATTAAAAAAAGGGAATCACTCGTTTCAAGTACAAAGAAACCAATTGCAATAAACATTAACCAACTAGTAAATGGACAACATTGTGTATAGATTCGTGAGTGAAGGTACTTGGTAAAAAGAAAAATGAGACAGAATGTAGTCAGATATTATTCAGATACTCAAAGAAGCGGATGTGGACTCTTCAGGGGAAATACAAAAGAATCTCTCTAGAGAATGAATTTTTGGCTCTTTTAAAATCCCTAGCGAGCAATCTGACTGCAGTCATACACTCAATTTTAAAATAAACTCACAGCATGCTTTTTATTATACTATATATGTAATGGTAATGTGGATATCTTCTCAGTTTGTTCAATTGCTTTGACTCCAGGAAGAATAAGCCAGACTTCCAAATTAGAGAACAGCCTTCAACAATGAGATGCATTTGTAGTCAGTGAGTTATAGCACCTCTTAGTAATTCCAAACAAAATAAATCCACTGGAAAATTGAGACTCTATTTATATAAAAAGCATACACTCTGATAAGTTATCTCATGAACAATATTAACAACTTCAAAATTATATTTGCAGAACTCAATACTATTACCAAGGCCCACAGCAGAAAAACACTCAATGGCAACTGAAGGAAAGAAGAAAGGCTTGACTTCAGACTCACCTGGTTGTCGGCCAGGGGGTACCAGTTCTTCACAATTCTTAGCCTGGTGAATTTAACTCCAGACAGCTCTCTTTTGGTGACTAAGTCTAGCACTAATCCCTTAATAATATTGGGAGTGGGGAATCTATCTATGTATCTTACTACCTCATAAAGACTAACAAATTTAGAAATCCACCATTGTGGCAGCCTCACTCACCAGGTCTTGTTTTGCTTTCCCATAAGTCTTCTCAGTTTCCAGGTTTCATAGCTTCAAACTGAATGTGGGTCCTTTCGGTGACACGCACCCATATTCCTATGTGAACAGGCATTTGCAGCTTCTGGTTCCACCTTAGCTTTATATACCTCATAAACGGGCCACCTGAGGAAGATTCCTCTTGTTTTGAGTAATTAACCAATCCAGAGTCGACTTGAGGCCGTAAGTGAAGGTGTCTCCGCACACCTGAAACCACCTAGATCTAAGTGTAGTCCTCCCATTTTTATCCTTGGTCCTCACTACAGAATGCACCTTAGGGCAGCACCTCAAGGCCCTGCTTCCCTAGCCCTTCCACTGGTGAAGAGGGGTTTCTTCCTCAGTGTTCAGAGGGGTTTCTCTGCAAAAGCCAGATGCCTTACACTTTCAAAACAGCAATTGCTGTTCTGTTAACCCATGGCTAAAAAGTTGGAAGTTTTGTCTCTTCCTATAACATTTTTCTGCCTCAGGTACAGCTGTAGCTCCACCCTGAGATCTTTTCCTGCTGAGACTGAGGTCAACACCTTGCTTTTTTGCCTGTAGGCATGTCAAAATGAATACTATAGTTGGATCCTTGCCTCCACTGTCCCAGTTCACTAAGTTCTCTATCCTACCACCCCCAAGGAGGCCCTGTTCAGCCTGGCCCAGCCCATTCACACATGTGGGCCTCCTGCATGCTTCTACCACAGCCACATATTTTAGTAATAACTATCTACTTATGGTCAATCACCAAGGTCAGAAGACCACATAACTGGTTTAAAGCTTCTTGCCCAGGCCATGGCAGATAAAAGCAAACAGCACAACTATAAAACTCCTCCTGGCCTGATATAAGCCTGTGTAAACTATCAAGGTCACAACAGCCTGCTTCACCAAAAACATTTCTAGAGCATATTTTGCTCCTCTCATTTGAAGTCTTTAATTTTTACTTCTTGTGATTCCAGGCAGTGCACCAAATGCTGGAGTCTCTAAGAGGCCCCAGTAAGTAGCACGCCTCACCCCTATTTGAGTTCTGAACAAATTGAGAAATAAAAGGGAGAAACGACTAGATGATAGCACGGGTGGGAAAAAATAACTACGACTTTCATTATTGATGAAGCACAACTTGGAGAATGTAGCTTAGCCTAAGTGCCTAACAGCTTACCTGCTACTGAATTGCAGAAGTAGAGAGGTTTCTCCATCTAGGAGTGCTGGTTCCCCCACCTCCAAGCACAGACAGTGTTTACCCTAAATAGCCCCCAGTAAATGGTTATTTCATCTCTCCAGAGGCAGAGTGAATGAAAGGGAAGAATAAGGATAAGATGTTTTCAGAGCAAATCCATTCTCATGAATGTAGAGCTGGGGAGAAGGAGGGGCCCCTCAGGGCTGCTTTCAAGCAGGACTCCTGACTTACTCATTCTCACTCTTCAGTGTTCGGCAGGCACCATACTTGGCACTTTTAAAAAGAATTAAAGGAACTTTAAGTTTTAAGAAACAATCCATAAAGACTACTGGAATTAAAGGCAAATGAGAATAAGAAGATAAGCTCACAGAAAATGTAATACATAAAATACGTGACCTCCAAGATGAGATTGTTTTGAGTTTCGATATCTAATTCAACAAGAAATCAACCAATTCCACAAGAAAACACCATTGTCCACAGGAAAATACCTATTCCCTTGGACTCAGTGTCAGCAATGCCCCACCTGGAAGCTGTTAGTACAACCTTATCAGACTCCTTGAAGAAGAATAGCTGGAAATGTTTGAAAACAGCACTAATGCCTATTTCAGTTTGCATGTGTAAATATATGACAAAAAAGTAAGAAGAGTGCAAGACTTAAAGTGAGAGAAATTCTGGGGAGACAGAGAGAGAAAAAGAGAGGGAGAGAGACTGGAGTAAGAGGGTTCAGGCAAGCAGGGTCCAAACAAGCTAGATTTGATCCAGAGGACAATAGAAAGCCATTAAATCTTTTGTTTGTTATTGCTGTCATTGCTTTTACACAAGGAATAATAGTCCACCACTTCCAAATGTTCTCCTCAGTAGAATGAGAGATTGGATTTGTTATTCTGTAATTTACTTCTAAATCAGGATATTTCTGAAGGTGAACAGGAATACTGTTAAAATTATTTTATGACAACAGGCAACAACCCGAACTGTATCTAGCAAACTGGGATCTAGCGGCCCTCCCAAGTCCCCAGCCCCACATCCCCGGATCCCTTCCTGTTGTCCAACATGGCTCCCTAATTTCTACCTAGCACAATGAAGCTATGAAAGCTTCATTGAAAGCTTCAATGAAGCTATGAAAGTCTAAAGGGTTTTCCCAACAATTATTCTTCATTTCACATATTATACGCTTATAAAGTTCAAAGCTTGATTTTTTTAAACTCTTCTTACCACAACTAAACGATATCACCTTTGTCCCCAAAGTGTAGTAGTGATTTTTAAACAAATTAAATCCATGGATTTCTTTTAAGAACTTTGGGGGAAATGAAGATATCTGGAAATAACACATGGAAATTATTTCTCCATGACTTTTATTTACAGGTTGAGGTTTGTAGAGTAAATGGAAGTGATCAGGCTTTTTCCGCCCTTCCGCCATTAGCATCGACGATCGACACCTGCGGTTTTACACGCAGGCCAGCTGGTGGCACCTGCAACATGGTGTAGGTGTGCGTGAGTGGGCGCTCCTAAGCCAGAGACTGAGCGTATATCAGAGCGCAGAGCACAGCAGCAGCAGCATGCAGAGAACGTGTGGAGGGAGGACCTTACAGCAGAGTGCTATAGAGACCCGCATCCCAGAAAGAGTAAAGATTCCCTGAGGGTTAGGAGGTCTGCCAGCTTCCTGGCCCCTGACGCCCTTGCCTGCCCACGTTGCCTCACTACAAATGGTGTAGAAAGATATTAAAAGTCTGAAAAAGCCACTGAGGGCTTCAGGACTCCTCCTTTTCCCGTCTGCTCAGATCATAGAAAACCTGCTCTGTGCCTCGCTGGCACTACAAGGTTGTTCTGCCTTGATTCACATAAAAGACTTTCTCACTATATTTTTGGTTCACATAAGCAAGAGACTTACACATGAGTCAGATTCCTTTAAATATAATTTAATACTGGCAATTTCAAATATGTTCTTAAAATTGAAATTTCAAATCCAGGTTGATTTTTATTGCATGTGAATAATAAACACATTGTAGAACTTTCTACTCACAATATTTCAACCCTTCATGGAAAAATTCTCCCAAAATAATTTTTTGTGATGCAACACTAAATGGCATGACATGGAAGTGTGTCACAAATGTATATAATACAAAACACATTTTGTATTTTAGATATATGCACATTATTATATATGATGTGAGATGGGGAGAATTTTGATTTCCCACATTTTCATATTTAAAAATAGTAAGTGTATCAACAGAGTTTTTTTTTTAAGTCAAATGGATGAGCTGGTACTTGGAAGTTTAATGTGTATATAAATCAACTATAATCTTGTTAAAATTCAGAATCTGATTCTGGGGTAGGAACTAAGAGTTCACAGTTGTAAAAAGTTTCCAGGTGATGCCAATGAAGACAATCCAAGGATCATACTTGAGGGTCAAAGTCTTCGAACTCCAAAGTAGCTACACCTTAATATCATTTGGGTAATATTTCAAAGCAATGACATTTGGGTTCCTCTGCCAAATAATGCGATTTAATTGGTCTAGGCTAGGTATCAGATTTTGAAGCTCTTCAGGTAACACTACTGTTCATCCAATTTTGGAATGAGGGCTACATAAGTTTATAGTTAAAAGGTCTGTTCCTATTTTTGCACATAGAGCATCTGTAGTGTGGGTGGTTCTTATATAATTTTTGTGTTCTATGTGATGGCAGGACATCAGCCTTAAGATATGGATATTTCTCTACAGTGATAGCGTTTGAATTCTCCATAAATAGGAAAGCAATATCATTACCCAGAGCTGCATCACCAAAATGCTGCTTTGGAGTAAAATCTCGTGAAAGGGCTTCCCTGGTGATGCAGGGGTTGAAGTCACCAGCTACTGTGGCATGAGTTCAATCCTCAGCCAGGAAGCTGACCCACATGGCACAGCAGACCTCTCCTGTCTCACTTGCTGCTCCCCTCAGCAGTGCATTTCAGTCAATCTGCCGGTTCTGCTCCCTACTCTGTGGCTGGTGAATCCTCTCACCTCCCCCACATCTCTGGCCTAGACCTCAGTTCTTATATGCATAAATAAAATAAAATAAAAACAAATCTTTAAAAAAAAAACAACTCAGTGATTTAACAGGGTATTCACTGTAAGCTAAACTCACACCAACTGTAGAAGCATCATCAATGATGACAATACCTCACAAATATGAAAAGACCTTTCTATGTTTCTCATTTGATAGTCAACCTTTACTCCTCTCAAGGTCAGCAAACATTTCTTTTTTCTTTTTGTGCTCTGACCTTTAACCCTTTCCTGTATGTAGGTTATGTAGGGAATGGCACCTACATTTCCTTTCCATTCTCAAGTCCTAGATTTATTTTTATTATTTTTTAAAATTTATTTTCATATAAAAGAATTGGAGTGTAGGGCAGAGGTACAGAGTGTGTGTGTGACAGAATTCACCAGAGACATAGTGGGGAGCAGAACAGGCAGGCTGAATGAAATACACTGCTAAGGGGAGCAGCGGGCGAGACAGGAGAGGTCTGCTGTGCCATGTGGGTCCCTTCGCTGGCCTGGGATCAAACTTGTGCTGCAGTGGCTGTGGGCAGCCTCATAGTACTGCGACTTAACCCCCGGTGCCACCAGGGAGTCCCTATATGTGTGTTTTTAGAAAACTGTGGCCTACCTTGAGATCAAGGACATTCCTCCTTGATGTGTTTTATTCGGATCATTTAGACACTGGTTACCTGAAAGCTTTCCTGCTGAGAACTTATGATGAAACTTCTCAGTACTACCCTTCACCTTTTTTCATTTCAATGAGAAAGACAGGGGAACTACATGTTAGAAATTGTTCAATTTACTACCTTGATTTCCATCAACAACACACATCACTGAAAGGAAATCTTAAGTACTAATAAGCCCTTTCCATTCCCATGGGAAGACATTCTTTTTTGTTGACCTGTAGAATGAAACACATATTCCAACAACACACACACATGCCTATAATACAATTTCCACACACACACATAGATATGTGCACAAGATGAAAACACACACATGTGCCCACTAGTTGGTACACACTTTTTCTTCCTAAGAAACTCATCAAGGGTTAAAAATAAGATGATCAAACGTATTTCTTCTGTTTGCTCTAGCAGAGTATGTCTTTGCATATTTCAAGGCTTCCCCAGGACATGCAAGAATTATGCTTGCACACTGGCAGTGCTGAGTCAGCACCAATCTAACGGCTGCTGCGGGATCTGTGCAGGAACGCCTCCACCCCATGCTTGGTATTCTCCAAGCCTATTTTAAGATCAATGTTATTAATATTCTTCATTAAGCCACTGTAATGGACACTGTTTTCTTTCATAGGAAATGATTTTGAAATTGCATGAAATCCTCAAAATGGTTTATATGAAAGAAAAAAAGAAGTGTGGAAATGGCTTGGGTCTTTTTATTACTATTATTTTTTAAGGGAGGATATTAAAATGTTCACCCTGAAGCTTTATCAAATGTTTTGGAGATTCTTTGTACCTCTGTTCAGTAGTTATAAATTTGAGGACTCCATGCTGCTTCCACCATGGGCATTTTTTCAGCAACTTTATATGAAGAAGAGGGATTTTTGAGTTTTGTTGTCATGGTAACCCTATATTCAGGTTGAAAAGCTTTATTGAATGTTTTGGGTATTTCTCTATTGCAGCCTTCATTTAATAGATTTTGATGTTCAAATGTTTAAATATACTACTTCATATTTGCCAGGGTTGTTTGGCCATATATATATATAATTTAGATGCTTAGGTGCTGCAACACAGAAAATATGCTAAATATGATTTTTCTTTCTCTTTCTCTATGTCCATTGGTATGTAAGATTTTTTACTTGTGGAAAGCAAAAGAGGACAGATATACAGATAAAATGTCAGCCATAGAGAAAATACATGTCATCTTGTTTTGTATCTCAAAACAGTACTACACGGTACCCCTAAAAAGGTGGTAATTTTCCCCACATAATTTTCTTTATTGAAAAGCATGGAGATGTCACAGGGCAAGGGACAATGGGGTCAGACGGCATAGTGAAGTGATATGGAAATATCACATAATATCCAAAAAAAGAGGTGATCCTAGACATTTGTCCCTTTTACAAAACTCCTTGCTTACTGCCCAGCATCTCTTAAAACATCTTTTCTAAGGAATGCATGTTTCCTATCCAGGACAAATGAGCATTTCAAGGTTAAAAAAGGTCTTGGCTGCTAAAAACATTAAGATGACATGGGGTTAGGTAAACAATTTACTATGCTTTAGTACATGGTGATATCTCTGAAGTTTCAGAGGTACCCAAATATTTTGACTTGGTACCTTAGATCTTGGGGGTGAGTTACCAAGAGAGCACACTTCGGGCATACCACCACCTAACATATTTCTAGCAGGTTTCTACTATTCCAAATGTGAACAGAATAGAAAAGATTCTTGAGTGGGCCAGCAAAGTGACACTTAAGTCACATCATCCCCTACTCTATACCTGCAGAATATACTTATAGAGATAGGTCTCTCAAAACAAGATCAGAGCTCATAGGAGGAAAATTACAGACCCCTTTACAATAGACTCTCCATCACTAATCACCTCTACACATGTACCCTCAAGATGCTGATAACAGCAAGTCTCAAGAGGGAACTCTGGAAGGAGCGGGGGTATGTGTTGGAACTTACTGTGAAATTCTGTTCTGGTAGTGGATTCTATGGAAGTAATAATTTGAAACTATTAACTATTAAGCATCACATGTATGAGACTGAACTTTGAAGGATCCCCTCATATGAATGCTGCTCTTTTCCCTACTTACATATTCTAATCTGCAAATTAAGTATTTTATTATCCAGTACAGTAACTATAGTAATAGGAGCTTAGAAAGTAATTTTCAATCAAAATAATTTTCTTTGAAACTCTGAAGAAAAATATTCCTTTGTTTCTCAGGCTGATGTTTATACCTGTAGTATATGAATCCTGGAAACTTAATATTTCTATTGTGCCAAAAGTTAGACATCATTGCCTGCAACATTTCAATATACAGTGACTTGTACTTCTTATTCTGTTCTGAGTCTCCCTAATAAGGACAAGTTCATGTTGATGATGAGATTTAACTCTAACCACGTCCAACTCTACATTATATTCGCTTTGCCCAGCAGTTATTTTATAAATGCAATTTCAAATAAACAGGAGTGTTGCTGACTCATATCAGAGAAAACAACCAATATTTTTATTTATATGAACATTCGTTAGCTATAGGGAGTTGTTAGTCCGGAATTTTCTCCCAAGGAATTCCCAGCCAACATCTTCCTCACAGTTGCAAGTTGTATCTGATGGAATGAGTAGAAAAGCTGCTGAAGGACCAAAGAGGACAGTGTCTGTGTGACCACAGCTATTTCAAACCACAACCAGACTCTGTTTAGGGGAAAAGGAATCTCTCCATGACTGCATTCATTCTGTAACCCACTGGCATAAATCAATTCTTATATGCTGACCTTAAAAGGTTGGTTTTCCCAAAAGTCACTAGTTTAAGCAATATGTGCTCATTAAATACAGCTTTATCATTTTCCTTGCCTGATAGATTTCTTAATCACAGTAAGTTAAGAAAAGTAACCACAGAAGTTGGTCCTGGTACCCCAAGTCATATCCCCACTCTCAAGGCTCACATTTATCCCCCAAGTTCTGTGAGTGCTGGCTGCTAATAATTTGCAACTTTCCCTTCTCAGGAAAATTTCCCTTAGTCCTAAATGTGCCATCACATACAGAGATAACCACCCCATTTTGTGGGATGGGCCTGGTTTTGAAGATTCTGCCTTCCAAAATCTCTCTCAGTCTCCAGCAAACTGAAATGGCTAGTCTTTCTTCCCCTACATGAGATTTCTAGAACTTACTTATATCTTGTGTAATAGCAACTTAATTCAGGTTGAGTCACAACCTCTCCCTCTAGCCCCAAACAACTGCCATTCTTTTGTTTCTATATCACGTGTAAGTTGAGTCATGCATATTTGTCCTTCTGTGACTGGCTTATTTCACTTAGCCTAATGTCTTCCTTGTTCATCGTGTTGCCATATTTAGCAGGATTTCCATCTTTGTAAAGCTAAATAATATTCCATTGTAGCTACAAACCACATTTATCCATGTGTGGGTAGTTAGCTTGTTTCCATCTCTTAACTATTATAAATAGCATTGCAGTTAATATGGGAGTGCAGATATCTCTTAGAGATCATTATTACAATTATTTGGGGTATATACCCAGACAAGAGATTGTTGGATCAGACAGTTGTTCTGTTTTGTTTGGTTTTATTTTGTTTTGTTTATAATCCACTGAATTATACTACACTTTAACATTAAAGAATACATCAAGAACCATGGATGGAATAGAGGTCCTGAGATAGTGAAGGAAGAAGTTAGGAAATAGGTATAGGTAGTCACTTAGCCAAGACCCTAAACCATTTACCAGCCTGATTGAGAAACACTTGATTGGAACTAGGAGGGTACCACCACCCCCCAAGTTCAGATGCCCTAGGTCCATTTATCAGTCTGATTGGTGAGTTCAGAACACCACAACAACACAATGTTAAAGCAACAGACCAACGCTGAGCAAACTCAGTGGGCCTGCACAGCATTGGAGAACCCACTAACTCAGTATCCTAGGAAAACCCTGTAAACTTAGTGGACCTAGGTAGCCTAGGAGACACCCATGGATCCAGCCAATAAGCAAGAGACACAACAAGGAGATACCCAACAACTCAACCCCTACTCCTTGCCCACTCTACTCATATAATCACCTACTTCTTGCCACCTCAATTAGCTACCCACTCAGGACCCCTCTCCATGTGGAGAGTTTTCTTGTTCTTCTTTCTACCTATCAACAAATCTCTTGTTTTTCTGACTTTGGTCACAAAGTTGAAGTCTTTCTTTGCCAAAGACAAGAACAGAGAAAGAGCCCACCTGGGGTTCTCAGACTCTAGACTGCTCCCCAAAAAAACCCTTATTCAATGGGACTGAACTTACAAGGTAATTAGTATAATTACAATTAAGATAACTCTTAATTAATTTAGTTCTTTCTGTGTTTCTGTGACTGTATTATTTATATAAGCTTAATTCTCACAACCTTGGAGTGGTGAGACTACAGATGTTAAAAAGAGGATAGCTGAGACTCAGGTTAATTAATGCTAGACCCTGGAGTAGAAGGAGAAAGAGTGTATGGAGTAACAGGAAAAAAGAAAAAGAAAAAGCTAACCACAAGACTTTCTAGATATTTCTCTCTAATTATAGATTCTTAAATTTAAGCCATCTCACAGGCAATTTAACTTGTGTGATCACTTTGCATTTAAAAATGTACCCTACCCCTTCATTACTGACTTCTTGTAAACCAATAATCATGATAAATCCTGATAATTATTTCAGTATCATTCACAAACTTATCTGCAACACCGGATCCCAGTTTAGCCCTCATACTCAGTAGAACTCTCTGATAAGCCTCCTCCTCACTGTATGAAACAGCCCTCCATCCATCAACAATCTTTATTGGGGACAGGAGAATTCTTGGCACTCTAGTAGGTTTTACAGCTACTCAAATATGATGAATTCAAGTAAAAGTTTTATTCAGAAGCTATGGATTCAAATACTAATTCTATTCAAAACAGAAAGGAAAGAAAAAGAGTATTCAACCCTTACATGTTAAACCCTTAAAGTAGATTTTTTTTTCATAGAGCCTAATTTATGAACTTATAATTGACTAGTGAGCATCATGCTTTAATTATGATTTTGAAAAGGCCCTGGCAGTAGACTAGCTCTGACAGGCTGTGACATGGTATGGGCTTAAGAGAATAGGTATTTATACAGACTGTGTCAATCACCCAATGCATGCCATTTCAACTGCCTGTCCCAATCAGGGCCAGCATCCAAAAGTATAGCAATTAGAATGAAGAGATGAAAAGCACTGGGGACATTACAATGGAAGTCAGTGGCCAGAGGAACCCACTGAGACAGCACCAAATGTCACCTTCATCCAGACTATTTTAATACTGATAAGCCTGCAGTTTTTCGTTGTTTTTTTTTAAAACATGGGGCCACATCACTTGTTGAGATGGAGAAGAAAGAGCTAGTTTAACAAAATCAGAGAACTCACATATTTCTAAGGAATTTACAAACTCAGGTTTAAGTTTCCCTATTATATATGACAATAAACTCAACCCAGAATCCAACTGCTTCATATTACATATGTGACATTATTTGAACTTATAATAACCAATGCATACTGAAAAAAGGAAAAGCACAACCCATTAAAATATATTCATCAAGTCATTCATTGGATTCATGTCTGTTCCATATTAGCCCACATTAAGGGAAGAGAGAAGTGTAAAACAGAGTCATCATTGAAAAGTATTTAGAGTGAAAGGTATAAATTCACATCTTGATTCAACTATTAGCAGGTTCAAAATCTTGAACAAGATTGCAAACCTCATTTCTTTTACTATAAAGTGTGACAATAATGGAAGGTCATTGTACAAATCACTTGATGCCAAGCATGTAACGAATAATAAAATTTAAAAAAAATATTAAAATTGTCATTATTAAAAGATCTTCATCATCTACTTCTATATAACTAATTCACTGAAAATTTGACTGCTGGAAACAACATGCATTTATTATCTAAAAATTGTGGGAATCAAGTGGGTAGAAGTGGCTTAGCTAGATGTCTCCAACAGAGGGTCATTTATAGAGGTCACAATCAAGGTGTTGGCCTTGGGCGGGGGGCAAAGGGGGAGGAGGGCATCTCGAGATTCAGTCAGTTAGGGGAGGATCTTTCCCAAACTCACAAGTGGGAGAGGTGGCAGAAGATCCACTTCAACACTCACTCCCATGGCTATTCACAGGCTCAGAAGAATTCTTGCTATGCTCATTAAGAGGGAGCTCCCTACAGGGTCACCTCACCAGGTAGCAATTGGTTTCTCCCAGCATGAGAATCCAAGAGAGAGAAAGAAGCAGTAGTAAGAAAGAAAACCAGTCTTTTCACAATCTAATTTCAGAGTGATACCCCATCACTTGGGCTATATTCCAATTCGTTAGAAGCATGTGATTCACATGCCTCCCACTCAAGAGAAATAATACGAGGGCCTGGAAACCAGGACCTGGACTTTTGGAACCACTGGAAGGCTGCTCACCACTACAGCTATGTAGCTGGTGTAGATATTTGAGTAAGCCTCACTATCAAATCAGTCAAGAATAGATGAAAGGGAAACTATATATATCAACTTAGGTTCTTTCTATGATTTTTACTGGGCTTGAGACACATAACAAACTAGTTCTTTTCATTGTTTTGTCTATACAAACCCACTGAGTTAAGCAACAAAAGTTTTGAAAGCTCATATATGATTTTTCTTCTGCCTGGTACGCAGACAGCTATTTATTTCTAAGTGACTTTCCAAAGTCAGAGGGTCAATTATCCATTTCACATAGCACCCACAAAGTAAGTTGTCAATCTGATGCTATCCTTTACATTTCTACTCTACTTTCTTCCCTCTTTGGTTAACTAATGTTACCTACAATTTGCATTCAAATAATGAGTGATTCAAATTCTGAGCCTATCCCTTCTGTCAACTTACCAGTAGCAGCTATCTTTATTTATCCAAACTTCAAATAGCACCCAGGAAAAAATTCTACTCACCCTTTCAGGAAAGGAGATAACCAGACCAATGCCCACTATGTTCCCAAACAAAATATGGTAAATGTATTTAAAGTTCAATTTAAATCAAAAAGTAATTATAATCAAGAAAATTAAAAAAAAAAAACAATAATTTAATTCAACGTCATTTTACAGTGAGGAAAACTAAGGCACCAAGAACAAAAAACTAGTGGAAATGTTAGGTATGAAAAATATAATAAAGCAATGAAAATTTTTCTTAATAGACTTCTAAGAAGACTAGAAATATTAAAAGGAAATGTCAGTGAATTTTAATTTATTTCAACAGAAATTTTAAGACCCAAGTGAAGGAATTTCATATCTGAGAATAGAAAGAGTATCTCAGAGTCTACACTCCATACAGCTATAGTGCCCAAAGAAGAGGAGAAAATGACTAAAGCAGATTAAATATTTGAAGAGATAGTGACAAGAATTTTCCAAATTGTGAAAAAATTCAAACCACACACTAAAAACATCATGAAAACAAAGCAAGATAAAGAGAGCTAAAAATAAAATTGTTCCTTGGCACACCTTAGCAAAAATATTGAAAACTCAAAGATAAAGAGGAAAACTTAAAGCTAAAGGGAAAAGCCATGCTAGGTAGAAGGTGGTAGCAGTAAGAATGATGACTGACTCATCAGAAGCAACTGAAGCCAAAGACAAGGAAACAACTTTAAAGAACAGAGAGGAAAAAACCAACAAAACATAATTCCACGCTGGCAAAAATATATCTTTCAAAGTGAAGGCAAAGTCTTTTTTTTATCCCCAGGGACAAAAACTAAGATAATACATCTCTAGTATGCTTGCAGTACCAAAAAAAAAAAAAAAAGTGATAAAAGAATTTATTCAGGCTGAAGGGAAAATATACAAGATGAAAGCTCAAATGCACAGGAAGAAAGTCATCTTGTATTTGTACTTTGATTGGTTTACCTTCTTAGATATTTTTGATGTGATATATTTTAAATGCAATCCAGGTGGAAGACAGGGACAGCTTACTAGGCAAACATTCCCATATTTATCTTCACACTTTATAGGTAATGTATAATTTGTGAATCTCGGTATTTTATAGTCTCTATCAGAAGTCATATCACACACCAACTTGAATCTTGTAAAATTTGTTAATTCTCCACTTGGCATTCTCTGCTCCTTCCCCCTGCCTAATGTCAGCTCCATGAGGGTCATTCCAATACCCTTCCTATTTCTGCCTGTGGTCATCAAAGCCAGAAAGTACAAAGGTGATACATTCTACCAAATCAGGGAGGGACTTCTGGCACCATCAAAGGACACATTTCTGACCATGAAAGTAGAAATTCTATATGAATACTATAGTCTTTCTCAGTGTAGAGATCTTTAATTAGCTCTGTCCTTGAAGTTGTTGTGTAGTTGTTTCAACAAAGAAGTAAAAAAAAAAAAAAAAAATTGAACATATCTTTCATATCTTTTTCACTTTTCAGTATATACCTGTTGCCTTAATTAATGTATTAATTAATGTATTGACACCCAAATTATCCTGTATGGGTCTCACACCTTCCTTGTGCACTAAAGGTTAGTGAAATAAAATTAGACGTATGGAAATATATTTGTGTGAAATTTCTAGAATTTTATGTTGTTTTTATTAAAATAAACTTTGAATAATATTTTGAAAGTTCAACTTGGTATCATAGTTCACTAAACATAATGTTCATTCTCTTTTTTAAAAAACATTCTTTATGTAGTCTTCATGTCCAGAATCTGTTAACCAACATCCCCAAAAGGATCCAACTTAGCTATGAGAAGCCAAAAAACTCACTGTATTCCCAAAGTCCTTGTGCAGATAGCTAAATATCTAACAGGTTATTAAGCTGAGGAGTTTATAATCCCAAAAAATCAGTTATTTGGAAAATATTAACAATGTGTTGCGAGGAGCGGTACACAATTTACCATAGAATTAACACTACTTCATTATCAATGGCATATTATTCTAAAATTTTCCAGTTCTCTACCCAGTCATCTATGAAAGATGATACATTCATTTTGTTTGCTATGTGAGTTGCAAGCTTTTACAGGATATGAAGGATACTTCTTTGACTCATTTTCAGCTTGGCCATGCAACTTTCTTTGGGGTAAAATATGGGCAGATATGATGAACATTATACCCAAACAGAAATTATAAAGAGACTTTTGTTGTTATTATTTTGCATTCCTGCCCTAAGCCAAAGCCTAAGAACAATGTTTATTTGTTTGTTTGTTTTGTCTTGAAAAGAAAGATTTATTTATGAAAAAGGGAAGAATAAAGACTCCCAGGAATATGGTACCTGGGAGGGGCGAGAGAGCCCCTAAGAACAATTTAGTCTAGATAGAAACTACATTGTCATTCTAAGTTCAAGAATGAGGGGACATACAGCCTAGAAATCACCACCGTCAAATAGACTTACAGCCAATCTGTGGAGTTGTAAACAAACAAAATAATAAGTATTAATTATTTTAAGTCACTAAAATTTACAGACAATAAGTAATATTGACTGTGAGTGTGTGATGCATGCAATCAAGTATATTTTTTCATGTAAAGTCTATTACTACTAATTTAGAGAATTCTCATTCTCTCTTTCTGAGATTCTTGTTGGCACTTTCCATGACCTGTTAATTTTTAATAAGAAATAATTAGGAAAAAGCAATATGCCTCTAGGTAACTTCGCAAAATTCCAGACTCAGTTGCTCAGAATATGTCTCGCTTTCTAATCTTATTCTGTTTTAAATAGTCTATGAAGTACTTCACTTTTTTAGGAGAGGTTTTATAACACTTTGGCCCTTGTTGGGAAAGAAATTTTTCTGGGTTAATCTGATATTTTTAAAAAATGCCTCTCTCCTAACCTTCATGGAAGACATTTGAGCCATAGATATGCTCTGTTTAATGCAAGAAGTAATGCCCCCGCCTCCTCCCAATCTGGGCAGAGGAAACCAGGACTGTATTATTTTACTTGATTGTACAGTCACAAATAAAGTTCTGTTTGATAAATTTTAGAATTCTATCAATATTCTTGACATTTGGGCAACCATTTGTCCATTACATTGAATACCCAAATGTCCAAATGATTTCAAAATTTGTAAGTCATTAGCATTGTAACGTTTTACTTGCTCTCCAAACTAAACATCTCCACGTTTAATTAACATCAAATTTAAATGAAATGATTCTTTAAAACATGCAATTAGCTCAAAAATGACTTCTTTCAGTTACAACCTCTCTTAAAGAAAGAGCATGGATCAATTTTCATCCCATAAATGCAAGTCTCATTAAATATCTATACATTATAATTTCAGTGTGTTAAATTAGACCAACCATGTAAAATATCCAGACCAATAATTGCACACACTCAGTTTCTACTAGCAGTTCCTTTCTCCCGTGCAATTTCTTAAAAGTTCAACATATGACTTTAAAATCCAAATACTACCAAAGAGATGCCTTCTGTCACCCTATTGTACATTAATCAGTAACTTCAAATCAAATCAATACACACCATTCATAAACATAGTAATACTTAGGCAGGCTGTGCAGTCACACAATCTTCCCTCTAGACTGGAAGATCTGCTAGCTGCTTTACAATTTTTCCATGAAACATGTTTTGAGAACCATTTATAAAAACTATTTATTTTTCAATTCAGTACATTTTAGTACAGAAAAATCTTACATTTCTGAGTATTTATGAACATGTATGGATTATCCTTTTGTCTGTGATACACAAGGTTTTTGAAAATATGTCACAATTCCATCAATACTGTTCATTCTTGTTTTAGAAATAAATGCTTTTGTTTCTTTAGCTTTAATATTACTTGAATTGTATAATAGGCTTTTCCCTAGGCATTATGCCACTTAGTGTCTCTAGGTTCCAAATATGCAGTCAAAAAGCTTTATATTTCAATGTCCATGTGGAAAACAAAGTGGAAAAATGTTCAGCACATCAATAGCAATATCATATATAATTGCTGTCCCTCTGATTTGAATGTATAGGTTCAGTTTCACTTCAGCCAGTGATGTGTGATACTCTGGTACTTTGTAGTCCCCACACAGGGGCTCCTGTAGTACAGAGTCATACCCAGATCAATAGTCAGCCTGGTTAAATTATAAGAACTACACAACCAAGTATCAGATCTATGCCAGTGCAAATGCTTATAAACATAGGGATCAAATATCTTCTGTATTCTCTAGTTTTTATTTTGTCTTATATTCCCTAGCACTCCTTTGAGGCAGAGAATATTTAGAAGAGTTTTCAAAAAGACTGTGTGTTTTAAAGGACGAGAATTTCATTTAATGTTGTACCCCCAAAATTAAAAAAAAAGATAAATAAGGTTTCAGTACTGAACCATGTTTGCTTAAAAGAAAACTATTTGACAAATCATATAGTCAATCAGTCTAATTGTGAATCACTGAGTATGTGCACTGGAGTCTCAAGTATCTGGCAGTGTGGCTTCCCTTTTAAAATTCATGACATCATACTCTGGTGTTTTGAGTTTGGCTCAACATGAAAAATTGTCTTCTTTAGATGTATTAATTGGAATATTGGCTCTATGGGAAAAATAATTCCTCCAATGCTCTTTATAAGGAAATTAGTATCTTGAATATAATTTTCAATTCCCTAAAGGAGACAACATCTCTTGATAAAGGAAATAAACTGCCTCTTCAAATGTGTTAAAACTTGTTTAATATTCTATTTTGTTGTGTCAAGTGCTATTGTAAAAAGAATTTTCATTTTCATGGATAACCTACAAAACAATGCACATAATAGAATGAGAATTAAGATAGTAGGAAGAGAATTTCAAGTTACTTAAATATGCATTTCACTTATTTGGGGAAAAAAAGGTTTTATCTTTGAAAATAGAAAAAATTATAAAAATACCTTCCAGCTTTATGAAAATATGATATATTTTATACAGCATCATACAATTAGGCTATTTCTCAGATAATATATATATGTGTTCACTAGAAAACAACAATGTTATATTATGTATTATAAAGCTCTTTATAGTCTGACTTGATATATATGTATGTATTATCTGCTTACAAGTTGTAGGTTGACAATATCACCTCTGTTCAGTTTACCTTACTGTCTCTTTTTATCACCTTATCTCGAATTGTCCCAATGCAAGGAAAGGAATGTGTTCACTATATATTAAACTTATAATAAGCCATCCCATTCTTCATTACAAAGAAAAATTTACTTTCTTCTTTCAGAGTAAGTAGTTTTTCAAATAAAAAGTATGTCATTCAGATGTTGAATAGAAATGTACTAAAAGAATTATAGCTGGTTAAATTTAGAGTGCTAAACAAAGTCCAATCTAAGAATATTCTTTGGCTTTATGCCCACAGCATTTTTATTTGATTGTAAATTGGACATACTTTCATTCACTTTAGAATTTTGCTGCTTGGTGTTTTTTTTTTTTTTTCCCCCTCAAGAGACTCAGTGGGTTCTGATTAACATGTAGGCTCCAGCTTTAACTCCCTGCCTTCTGAGGAAAGTTGTATCACTTTCAGTCAATGATGCACCATCACCGTCCTTCCTACCTAGAATATTTTCTGTGAGTAAATATGGCTAGAATGGTTGCTTTCAATGTAAATGAATCATTGATATATAATTTACACAGAGAAAGATTTATTCATATTAAACTCTTCAATGCACTTTTAGAAATATAACCATAATCAAAATATAGAACATTGCTATAATACCCAAAAGTTCGCATAGTGTATGTCTTTTAATTACCACATAGAATATACTAAACTGCTATATCCTGTCTGTTTTTTGATAAACATTTGGTCTGTTTTTTACTTTGGAACTATTATAAATACAATGGTCTTTGTGTGGATATATACTGTCATTTTTCTTGTATAAAACATTTTATTAAACTTATCTCTGAATATTTTGTGTTTTGATGCTATTGTAAGTGGTATTGTTTTTACAATTGCTCATTGCTAGTCTACAGGACTTCAATCAGTTTTCAGGTAACTTTGTGTCCTTGATCGTGGTAAATTCTAGTAGCTTTTTGGTTGATTTCTTAGGACTTTCTGCCACAGAATTATATTATCTCAGAAGGACAGTTTATTTCTTCTTTTCCAATCTATATGCTCTTTATTTTTCCTCTATCATTGTACTGACTAGAACACCCATTATGATGTTTAATAAAAATCATTAAGAATAAACATTCTGTCTTATTCTCCATGTTAGGAGGAAAACATTCAATGATTTACTATTATGTATGATGTCCGCTATTAGGTTTTCATATATGCCATTTATTTAAGAAAGTTCCTTTTAATTTCCTTAACAAATACACAAATTTGTTAAATGCTTTTCCTTCACTCACTAATAATCCTATAGAGTGTCTAATGTTTTAAAACTGGTTGCTTATGTTGACTATCAGTCTATATGTACATCACATCAAAACTTTTCTGGGTAAAATATCAGTTGTACATGATGTTTCATTCTTCTTACCTATTGATAAATTTATTTTGGTAATATTCTTATAATGAAGTTTGATTTTATGTGATGGGACTACAGCAATACTGTAATTATGCAATTATGAGGTAAAGCACAAGAGATTTTCAAAGATATTGACATCATTAAGCTTGTAAATCAAGGCCAATAACCTCTAGACTATTTTGGGATGGATGGATGGATGGATGGATGGATGGATGGATGGATGGATGGATAACAAACCCATATAAATCAGGATATCTGGGATTCCTGTTACTTAGAGTTAAAAGCATCCTTAATTTTCACAAATGTCATATAAGTTATACTGTATTTTATAGTACTCAAGAACATAGGGAAATCTCTTCACCCTTTAAGGCAAACAATAATCATAGTACAATAGTAATAATATTGCTATATTGTCTTAATTTCATAATAATGTCTTAAACATGGATACTACCATTTTTATTTTCTATTTTACAGAAAGTGAAACTCAGAGAAATTAAATGATTTTCACAAGTTCATTTTGCTTTAAAAATGTAACACTATATTTTGTACTTATTTTATCTCTAAGTAGAAACCAGAGCCTCCCCCAAGAGTAAGAAGTCTTTCTAAATTTTTTATTAAGTAGCTTGGAATTCACACATTGTGGTCTCAATGTCTACATCTTTGAACTTGATACTTAGGGAAGTTGTGAAATTTTGACTAATCAAAGACCTGTTATTGAACAGTGAGGGCATAAAATCCCAGGCTGCTTTTTACAAAGAACAGTAACAGTCAAAGGAGAAAGTCAAGACCTTGTCAATTTTATCCACTATTTATAAATGTATGGAAAAGAAATGAATTTGAAAAACTGGTAAATAAAAAAATATATGTGCCGTGGTATCTTCAGACTTCTAAGAGAACATTACTAACAAATAATAACTTTAAACTTACATTTGAGTCTGAGAATTTTCTTGCTCAGAAACAAGTATAAATATAATATTTGTTGGCTTTTTGCTATACAACGTTTTCAACAAACATTTAAAGGACAATAAATTGTGCTATTAAATTCCAAGAGGAAAAAAACAGTTCTTGAAAATAACTGGAGCTGTAGTTTTTCAAGACAAAATTTTGTCAAGTTGAAATGCGCAGGCTTAGCATGATTGCATAAATACCAGTATCAGAAAGAAGAATGAATTTGAGAAGTGTTCTTTCAGCCAAACCAAGTTTGACTAAAAAACATCAGGAATATGACAGTAAGTCACCCATATAGACTTGGAAAGAATGTTTAACAGGAAAAAATAAAACTTCTGTACCTAAATTTAAAAAAAAAACCCTAAATGCAACTTTTGGCATTTTTGAAGATGCAGTCCTGTAGCAAACCTGTTTAAACTGATAAAACAGAGCCTAAGGTTTTGTAAACAATCAGAGAGAAAGAGACAAGTACTTCCTCCAATTAATACGCAGAGCCTGCTTCAATGTTGATTAGGTCTCCCACACAGTGAGAAATGAAGGAAACCAAAGGAGTCCTGGTGACCAAATACTAGAAAATGAAAATGAAGTGAGGCAGGAAATTTAGAGAGGTAGTTTTGTCATTTATAGAACTACAGCTCAGTAACATTTTGAAAGAGCACTTTATCACTAGCCAGTCTTACACTTTTTGAAATAAAACAAAAATTGCTTTAACTATTACTTTATTTTGTGAAACATTTTACATTTTTCAAAGTACCACTAGGCATTATCCAATTTGATCTTCCTAACCACAAACTAGATGATATGGATGATAGGTCATTGGAAGGATGAGGAAACTAAAATTAGGGAATAACATAATATTGTGAAATTACTTGTTCTTATGCTATCAATAACCACAAAAACTGACCACCATTTATTGACAATCTGCTAGATGGCAGATATTATGGTAAGTACTTTAAATAGTGTATTTCACTCAATCCTTACCAGTATTTTGTGAGATATCACATTATAGGTAAGGAATAGGGAGGATGAGATTACTTAAATAATTTGTCCCCAAATCACATAGTTTATAGCTGTAGTCTCAGAATTCAATTCCACATCTGTCTGAATGCAAGTTTTGTAAATTAATAAGAAAAACATTGAATCTATTATATTACCCTTTGCCCAATAAATGATTTCCTTAACCTACTGTAATAAAATTGTCTATGCATTTCATAAATGCTTATTTACATACATTATACCCATATTCATATAATACAAGTAGTATAGGCATGACTTATATATGTTCTTATTTTTAAAGATTCTATTTAATGCCTAGATGGGGTAAAAAGTAAATGGAATAATTGAGTTTTTCACTTTCATCACCCAAGGCTATTTGTCATTTGTTACATAAAATTATGCAAATGAAATTTGTATTTGCAAAGATACGCTTAAATTGTACAAGCTCTGAACTTCACACCAGGGAACCAAGCTACACAAGTTCTATTATGTTCTAAATAGTCTTATAAATAATAAATTATTTGTTGAAGAAAAAGTAGCTTAAAAAGAAGTATAGTTTGATTTTGACCACGGATGTATCACTAATAGCATCAACACAGCTTTTCGATTTATTTCCGCATTGATGGGATGTCTGTCATTCTAAACTTTGTGTTATAATGATAAATAAAACAGAATCTTTTTCAGTATTTCAATTATAAGAGAGATGCACAAATGGACAATTCCAAGAAAATGAATACAATGATAGAGACAGCACAGTGCATCAGAAGATCGGAGGAAAGTGACAAAACAAGCCAACAGAATCAAGAAAGCCTTGTAGAGATCATGGCGGAGGCAAACACTTGAAAGGACTTCAAAGTACAACTAAAGGAGAATGTGGCATTGTAGAAGGGGCCACAACCAAGAAACTTTTCACATCCCTCACTTCATAGTATTAAATTTCCAAGTGCATTGAAGAGGAAGAACACCACTCTCCCATAGAAAGCCAATTTATTTGGAGAAAAAGTTTTCCTTCCAATAAGCATTCTTTAAGTATATTCAACTTAAATTAAGCCTAGTCTCTCTATGCTATGTACACTGCTTTAATGCTCAAGCCCTCAATTCCCAAACTTTCATTAGAAGGTAATCACTCCATTTTGTTCATTAATTATATTGAGGACAGAAAATTACTTGCAGGTTAAAGGAAAACAGAAGCAAAGGAAAAATAATAAATAACTAGAAAATATAAATAGTACACATACTTTCAAGCCCTGGAGGCTTTCCAGTAGGCATTTTGATAATAAAAACTTGGCTTTAAGGTGTTTTCATGGGGGAACAAAATTATAATACCTCAATTTTAGTTGAAATTTTATCTCTATTGAAAATCATATATAAATGAGAAGTGTTCCTTATCTCTGATTATTAAATTTTCTGAAACAGGTATCAAACATTAGACAGGGAAGACCTTTCAATTATTTAGTTCCCAGCTGAGAGTACCTCAGACAGAAATCACATCATTCTATAAGGCAACAATGCCCGTACTACTGGCAGTCTTTCTAAAACTCACAATCATTTCTTACATATGCAATAAACACTCTAAGCTTCAAGATTACTATGTATCTAAAACAGGAAGAAAATGAAGCAATTTTTCTCAATCTAAGAGGTGACTTTCTTCCTCTATCTTTGTAATTTCTACCTGCTGAATTAAGTACACATTACAGCCAACCTTAGAATTAAGACTGGATTTTAAAGAAGACACTTCCTAGTTACAGTCATGACCTTTTATTCCTAATTTTGAGGTCAGGATGAAGGTCCTGATCATAGGCTTCCATGCTGTACCTTAAAAAAAGAGTAATTGTTGATTCATGAGTCTTGATTTGGAATTCTGAAACTTTAGATTCCTATAATGAGGAAGAATTCCAGAGCAGAATTATCTAGGTTTTGATGCCAGCTCCAGCACTTACCAGAATTTAGGTAAATTATTATTCACTTTGTGGCAAGTTCACTTGACTGAAACATGGGGATATTAAAAGTATCTACATAATAAGGTAGTTATGGAATATAAATAAACATAAGTGATTAAAACAGTGACAAGCACATAGTAGCACTATGTATTTTACATTATGGTTATTACTTTTGAAAAATAAAGGCAAAGGAAAAACAACAGCAACAAAGCTGGCAGTAGCTATTTGCAGCACGACAGTCCTGCCAGCAAAAAAGGAAGCATACCTTAGAAATGGGGTTGGAGGTGAGAGGTGCTTCAAAGAATAATAATTCAAAAGGACAGCATTAGTAACAAGAAAAAAAATTATAAAGTATTTCATATTTGCACCTTGGGCTGAAAGTCTTTGTGGCTATTAAAATATTAATGTCCTTTAAGTGTTTAAAATTGAAACAGGGGCCACACACAGGGGAGGAGGGTGCTCTGACTGAGACAGGGGTCAGAGGCCCCAAAAAGCCCCTAAAGGCCAAAAGGCCACAAACCAGAATCAAGGGCTATAGCAACAGGGGCTATAGCCTATCAGAGGACAGTGCCTGATACGGGTCACTATCTGTGGGTTCACATCACGCACACAATTGCAAGGGACTTCAGGCTACAGGAACAACAGTCATGGGGTTTATTTACAAACTGGGGGAAATGAGGGCGCTTACGTATCTACAAGAGGCTGGCTGTTTCATTTGAACAGCATCAGCGTTGGCAGTCACCGGTCACCAGTTCTAGGCAGCACTGTCCAGGAGCAATGACCACTACGGGCCTGCAGAGGCGGTGTTCCAGTGAACACTGTTACAGCTCTTGTGAGTTGTTGGTTTATGTCACCAACAGACAGCTCTTTGAGACACCAGGCCCAGGGCCTTTGGTGCTCCTTGCATTCAGTGTCATGGCCAGGACTGAGTCTCAGTCTCTCTCTCCCCTCGGAGGGCGGCAGCTGGAGGCTTCCCTCCTTCCTTCGAAGGCTGGAACCGTCTTCTCCTCTTCCTCTGTTGGAGCTCTTCTTCCTCTGCTGCTGCTTCCAACGAACTGCTCTCCAAGGGAACTGCTGCTCCAAGGAAACTGTGCTGTTTTCCATAGTGACTATGCCAATTCACATTCCACCACTAGTGTATAAGTTTTTCCTTTTTTCTATGCCCTCAGTGATACTTGTTACCTATTGTATGATCCTTAATAATTGAATCCATTTACCTTCATATTTCTCACTGGCCAAGAGAAGGTTAAAGATGCCAAGACAAGGAAGTCACTAGCAGTGGGAATTATGTACTGCATCGTAGTTTATAAATTGCAATGTGTTGTCATATGCATTCATCTTTTATCCTACTTGAAAGTAGTAATATTACTGTTCTATTTAACTTTAGGGAGTAGAACAGTTCAGAAGTTATGTGACTTTCTCAAGAGCAAAGTTACCTGAATCAAGATGTTAACATAATAATCACAATACAATAGCATATAGATATACTCTAGATACAAGGTACAGGGCCTTATACCCATTGACAACTTTATTCTTCACTTAAAAAAATAAATTCTACAAGGTTTAGGCTACTATTATGCCCATTTTTTTTCATATGAATGATAATTTGCCTAAGGTCACAATGCTGTTCACTACTAGAAGTAGCTTATAATTTGATAGAAAATGCTACGTAAGAGTCAGGACTCTACTGCCTGTTGTATTTCTCTTCCATGAAGTTTTCTTCATCATTCATTGCCTATTTTCATAGATATATATCTTCAAAAATCTTATTTTATTTTTAGAAAATAAGCAAAACAAAGACTAGTCAACTAAATACTAATTTTTCATGCTTTACTGTCAGAGCCACAACAGCTCTCCCTATCTTACCTAACACATCTATTGTATTATGTTGGGCAAAAGAGAAATTTCCAAAAGGGGAAAATAACTTTAGTAAAAATGTTTTCTTAACAATTAATTTGTATTCATTCTTAATTCTTTCCTTTTAGCACACTAACCTCAACTTGATATCTTAATCACGCCTTTGCAAACTCTATGTATACTTAACCATCCAGTAAACTGAAATTATCTTCAGTTAAACCATACCTTCAGTCTCTCTCTGACTTTTATTTAAATCAGGTAAATGTTCAACAAAATTCATCATCTAGTTTTATGCTCTGGTTTTGTTCTGATATCACACAAAATGAGAAAATTCTTACATTTATATAACTCCTAAGATGAGGTATATTTTAAGTGTTCAAAATCTACTTCAATAATGAAGTAACAGACTCACAAATGTTGCCATTTCAGTGAGAAACCCTATGGAGCTTCAGTTTTCAAGTAACACAGAAAACAAGCTTCCCTGGCTCAGAAATAAAAATGTTTCAATTGTATCCAAATCTGAAAAACCTTACAAAGTCAGAGTCAAGAACAAAAGCAATCTGGTCAACTCTCTTGATATGTCTTGACCTAAAAATAAGTATGAATGGGGAATACATAATAATAAAGTTTGATTATCTGGTACCACTTTAAGTAAAAAGATTGAACTCAAATATTGGGACCGATTTTGTTGATTAAGTCACCCAAAGGCAAATTAATTTGATCATTTAAATCTCAGCTGTACAATATATCTGATATGTGACTCAAACACCATTTCTAATAGAATTATTTATCCATTTTATGCTTATTTATCTTGAATGTCAATAAATAAGAAGGGAAAATATAAAGCTTTATAGGGTTGAGGGTAGTGCAAGAGCAAGTTCTCTGCCTGAATTTTCTATTTGAGGATAACTCTCTGTAAGGTTTGCCATTTATTCTGAAAATTCCTAACTTGTAATCATATATCCAGAAATGCATACCTGTTGGCATTGTACTATACAAATATTTTAATGTAAATATACTATTAATGATCTAACAACTTCATCTAAGCTTGAGTCCTGTTTTCCTGATGTATTTTTCTCCTCTTATGTGTTTCAGAAATTCATTTTTTGTGTGTCTATCTTTCCTTATGTTACCTAGAGGACTCCACAATTAGACCTTGTAATACCTCCCCATCAAAAACGAAACCAAGAAAATCTTTCTTGGGTTCAGGTTTTTGTAAAAATCTAAAACTTGAGCTGTGTTTATCAGAAGTTTTCTTGAGGTAGACAAACCTTTCAGTAAGTTTTGTGCAAATCTGGAATGAATTCAAAGTCAGTCGAAGCCAATTAATTTTTTGGCAGGCAAAATAGTAACATATGACAGTTGTGTCTCTGCTAGATGGCTTTATAAAAAATGGGTGACTTTGGAGTATCTGGCTTTGAATGTGTTGGCTCTTCACACCTACATATACAAAATCTGATGAAGGACTTGTAGAATTTTGTCCCTTCAGATTCCTTACAGCAAATTTATCAGCTGCAATTTTATTTCCCAAGCAGAACTTTTATTTATTCAGTACCGAACATCTTCCCCAATTTGTGTTAGCATTAGTACTTATTTTCCTTTAGAAAGAGTGTAAATCAATTAATGAGATAAATAGCTGGACAGGTCACAAAAGGGGCTAAGTTCCAAACCACAAATGCAATGAGGCAAGAGTTTTTGTCTTATTTATAACTCCTAAAACAGTGTCTAGTACATAATAGGTACTCCATGAACTTTTGTTGAGTGACTAAATAAGGACACATTCTTCCAAATAAATACTACAGCATAGCGTGAAAGTAGGCTTTTATTCAGTTTCCCAGATAGTCTAGGCCTTGACCATGTATGGACTTGGCTTAAATATAATAATAAATAGAGATACACAGAGATCGTATATAGATATGTACACACATTAACTCCAGGTTTTATAATTCTTATCAGTGAGAGGTTTATTCTGGTCAAATTAAACCATTATTTAAAATAGTAATCACAGAATATATCACCCATATAATGTAGTATTTTTAATGTGGAGAAATGAGTCTTACTCAGCCTAATACTTGCAGGACCAAATATATTTCTTGCCAGATATTCCTTGTTCAAGAGATGTTTGAATATATTTCATTTTGACTTCCAGGTTCAGAGTTGTTTGTTTACATGTGTAATAAGTCACTTATAAATAATTACATGCATTGTTTGACATGAATAAGATTTTCAAAAAGAATTACAAGACATTACACCATGTTTAAGACTCAGGAAAGCTCAACATCTAAAGAGAATTCAAGTCTTAGTAATTTGGGAGACACATGTTTTACAATAGAAGGCCCAAAGGTGCATCTTCCTAATCAGGAAAGGGAAAAAAGAAAACTATATCTTCTATTAAGATTATATTATCTGTCAGAGGCAAAGATATACCAAATCATATGAGCCTTGGCCCTCAAAAAGTACCCTGTGTCTCCTCATTCTTTCTATAATATGACATAATTGGCATGTCATACACAACAGAGGGCTAACCAAACCTTTGAAGAAAATTCCAGCCATACTCTCAGAGTACTAATCAGTGCTAACATGATAATGTCAGCATTAATCCAACTTACAGTCACTGAGTCATGGGAAAAAGCACTCACACAAATAACAACCCAGACTGAACCTGATTATTTTCTCTTAGAGAAGGGAAGGTATTCGTTACTCTTAAGTAACAATTTAACCCTTTGCTCTAACACACAAAAACAAATTAGGGGAGATATATTACTTATCAGTAGTTTCCTCAACATAATAAATGGAAGAATAAACAGTATACATTTGGCCTTTCAAGGAAAGGTTTGTGTTTTGGATAGACTGTTAAAAAAAAATCAGTTTTATCATTTGGAAAGGCCTTTATTCTATTTCTGTGGAGAAAAATAACCTCTCACCTGCTAGTAAACATACTAAATTGAAGAGATCCGGACTGTACTGCTTATATTTGTGGCACATCTCTTGAACTTTTGACTAAGTGTCATTCTTTTAACATTATCACAGATTCCTAGCTCATAATGAGAACAGAGCTGCTAATCAAGAGGAATTACTTAGCAATTATATTTTTATTTAGAATTTTAAACATGAGCAATGCTATTTTTGGAAGCACCCCCAATCATAATTTCTGCGCCTGTATTTATCTAAAGAGGTTCAGTTAACACTTTGTTCTCTAGGCAAACCTAGATTTGTTACCCCTCTTATAGACCTGTTCAAGGGGCAGAAATATTTTTGTTTTATTAGATTTAATTGTATCTGACATCATTTGTAGTCCCCAGGGGGTTCCCACCACCATTTCACCCGTGCACCATCACCTCAGTCCCTGTGCTCTTTATGCCCTCATCCTTCCCCTTTCCTTCTTTGCCTTCCCCTCCCTCCCCCACCCTCCCCCCACCCCACCCCCACCGTATGATCCCTTGGGTTTATCTTTGATCTTTTGATCTTGTTGAGTTTTTGTTTGTTTGTTTGTTTTGGTTGTGATTGCCCATTTCCTTGAGCTTTCTCTTGTTTTTTGTTTGTTTTCTTCTTTTTTATTTTCTGTTGTGGTTATTGTTCTTTCACATTCCTCCTAAAAGCAAGGTCATCTAATAGTTTTCTCTTGCCTTTTGGCTTGTTTCACTGAGTATAATTCCTTCTAACTCCATCCATGTTTCTATAAATGTCCCTAGCTTTTTATTTTTGATTGCTGAATAGTATTGCATTGTGTATATGTACTACATCTTCTTGATCCAGTCCTCTACTTTTGGGCATTTGGGTTGTTTCCAGGTCTCACCAATTATAAATATTGCTGCAATAAACATGGGGGTACAAGAGGGGCAGAAATATTTTAGGACATGATATTCAAAGCTAACATCGCCAAGTTCATTAAGGTTTTCCAAAGGAAACTGACTAATGTTAAAATTGTTAAAGGTTCAAATTGGAACCAAAACCCTGTCTAACATTTATAGTTGTTTTGTTTTTTTATTTATTTTAATATAATTTTTTTAAATTTACATATATTTGACATCAATTGTAATCCCCATGTATTCCCCATCACCATAACACCAGTGCACCATCACCTCAGTCCCCCATGCTCCCAGCTGCCCTCCACCCTTCCCCTCTTCCCTCCCCACCAAGGGTCCCCAGTTTGTCCTTGTCTTTTCATTTTTGGTTTTTGTTTCTTTCTTGTTGTTGTTATTATTATTATTATTGTTCTTATTGCCTCTCAGTTGAACTATAACAATAAAAAACATGTTTAAAAAAATTTAAACTTCTGTTGAAAACTCTTCTGTTAGGAAATAGTACAATACTTTCATGATAACATCCATTACTGTTCCTTTTGTATCTCTGTTACAGGGCAACCCTAATATAAAATGGGTTCCCCACACTGGGTTTTTTACCCGCGCGCTCATAAGGCTTAAAAATTCCAACTCCGGGCCTCCCTGGTGGCGCAGTGGGTTAAGCAACGCACTATGAAGCAAACAGCAGCCACCGCAGCACGAGTTCGATCCCTGCTGCCGGCCAGGGAGG
>JAGFMF010011632.1:1367285-1468216 GCA_019455555.1 Galemys pyrenaicus
AGCTCTCTGTGGTGAATCCTCTCACCCCCCCACACCTCTGGCCTGTACCCCAGTGCTTGTATGCATAAATAAATAAATCTTTAAAAAAAAAAAATTCCAACTCCAGGTACACGTGGCAAAAGTTATTAGCATGTTTTATTTTATGAAAGAAAGGGGAATAAAATAGTAATAACACCAAAGGAAAAAGAAAGGGATACAAATTCACAAATACTCTACCAGATCTAAGCAATGGCGCATTGAGAGCTGGCTCCGAGTCGAATGAGATTGCTTTGAAGGCAGAGGTCTGGCTCCTCAGTCAGAGAGAGAGTTTCCCAGGCTTACCTCGGCTTCATAGCCAGCCTGGCTGCTTAACTCCACCCTTAGGTCCCAGTAATCCACTCTTTGATAATCATCTTATCGGATTTGTGGTTTTGGAACACTGATGGTCTGGAGTGGGGGTTGGAGTCCACACACCCATAATCTATTTAGGACCACCTTTTTCTGGAACACTGATGGTCTGGAGTGGGGGTTGGAGTCCACACACCCATAATCCATTTAGGACCACCTTTCCCCCTAACATCTCCAAAGTATGTTTCTCCATAGTTTTGTGAAAACAGATGATAGCTAAATAGATATAGTTCTTGATAGCTCCTTGAATTATAAGTCTTCTTTTCAATTCATTTCCTCCAACATTATCTAAATATGTATGTTCATTTATATGTGTGTGTATGTATGTAAGGTTTGGTTCATGTGATTATGGAGCATGACAAAGATTCTAAGATGTACAATTGGAAAACTAAGACCCAAGATAGCTAGTGATGTAGTTTTATTCAGGTCAAAAGGTTTGAGAACCATGGTAAAAATCCAGTTCAAAGACCAGCAGGCTTAAGACTGAGGAAAAGCCAATATTTCTGATCAAGTCTAAAAACAGGAAAGCTCTTTCAACTTGAAAACAGTCAAGTAGGAGGAATTCCCTTTGAATCACAGCAAAGTCAGCTTTTTATTCTATCCATTCCTTCAACTGACTGAATGGAGTCCATGCATTTTAGAAGCACAGTATGCTTTACCAAATCTACTCAGTGAAAGGTCAATCTCATTGAGAAATGACTTCACAGACATACCAGGAATAATGTTGATCAAATCCCTAGAAACACTGCAGTCTAGTCCCATTCACACATAAAATTAACCACACACCAAGTGAAAGTGAAGCAGTAAAATTATTTCAGCAATTTGTTTCCATTATACATTATCTTAAAAAGAACATGAGATTCAGTTTCTACTCTGATAATCAGATAGGGATTATTTTAATTATTCATGGTAACATGTCTTTCTCAAGTACAAAAAATTAAGAATTTGCTTATATCAGATGCACACAATTTATGTTTCTCTGTTTCCAAGTTTACATTATGTTACCCCTTTGGGACATATGTCCTTATTCTTGCCAGTGTGCCAAAATGAACATGATCTTCAGAGAAACATACTTTGGACACATACAAGGGGAAGTAAGGAATGTTATCATGAAAATGTTGTACTACCTCCTAATAAGAGTTATCAACGAAAGTTTAAAATTTTAAAACATGTTGTTTTTATTGTTATAATTCAATTGAGAAGCAATAATTTTAGTCAAACTGGTTAGTTAAAAACAACCCCAAATGTCAACCAGAACACCTGAGTTTTGGTTCCAATTTGAACATTTAAGAAGCCAGATGAGCATGGGTTTGGTATGTTATTTCTATGATCCTTAGTTTCTGGTATAATGAAATGGGAAAAATCAAATAATAAAAATAGAAAGTCTATAAACTCCTCAATAGCTCCTTAAATTATAAGTCTTATTTCAATTCATTTCCACCAACATGTGCTGCCTGCCTATGAACCAAATAAATAACCCTGTGCTAGAAATAAAAGATGAGTAACATAACACCCTTACCTCAAGGGGCTCACCATCTAGAGGAAAAGAGTAAAATGAATTAAAACTTTCTGATGAAAGAACTGTGATAAATATTTTAACAGCATTTCAAAGCGAAAGCCATAAAATGATTGAGGCCAGAATAATTAATTAATTTCAACCAAAATAATGGAAAACATATCATTTATGTGTGCAGGAATTCAAAATACTATGCAATCAAATACAAGAAATTTTATTTTTCCTTCAGTATTTAGAATGAAATAAAGTGCTATATAATGTAAACACAATGTTATGAAGATCTTGGTAGAACTGGAAAATACAGGAAAGTTAATACTTCATGCACCAAGATGCCTTTCCTTTTCCTTCTGGCCACATAACCAGTCTATATTTCTCAGCTTTTTCCTTCATTTATGAATGATTGAGTAAGTGAACTCCAGATAGAAGACTATAACAAAGTGAAATACACCCTTTTCAGTCCTACCTCATGTCTCCCCAATCTTATATGCAATACTCTTTTCTCTCCTTTTGTTAGTCAGATTCAGTAAATCGAAAGGTGACTCTGGGATCGCTAGGAAGCACGGAACCACTCAATGAAGGAGTCACTGTCCTAAATGATTGTGTGGCCAAGAGCCTTCTCTCAGCAACACACATTTGACTGGCATGAGCATGAAATGAACCTTAGAGCACTACAATTTGGGGATTATTAAGGTACTTAGCTTACTTGGTTAAGAGAAAAATTACCCTGAAATGCAATAATTTCTTAACAAAACTTAGATTATATGATTATTATTTTAGCAGTGGGGTAATAACATGAATAAAATACATTTCCAAGACCACAAACATGGAAGCTGTTACATATAATAGCAAAATACTAACAGGAGAATAAAATATGAACATGATAAAAATAAAAGGAAAAACAGAGCTGCCCACCCATAGATTAAAATCCTCTCTCAGTAACTGAAAAACAATTAGGCAAAAATCACAATGTAAAATACTTAATTTCAGACAACCAGATGTCATTGATATTTACAAAATATTATACACAAAAACCTGAAGAGCATGTCCTTTTCAAGCAAACAAAAATGTTCCCTGAGAACATTTTGCTCTGAGAAAAATGTTGGGAGGCAAAAAATAAATCTCAAAGAATTGTCAAAGACATAAAATCACCCAGAATGTAGTCTCTATTCACCTTGATTACACTGTAAGCCAGAAGCAATGAAACATCTAGAAAATCCTCTAAACATTTAGAAATTAAGCAATATTCTTTTAAATGTCATTTTTAAAGATTTATTTATTTATGCATACAAGAGCTGGGACACAGGCCAAAGTAGCGGGAGGTCAGAGGATTCACCAGAGACAGAGTAGGGAGCAAAACAGGCAGACTGACTGAAGCACACTGCTGAGGGGAGCAGAGGGCGAGGCAGGAGAGGTCTGCTGTGCCATGTGGGTCCCCTCCCTGGTTGGGGATCAAACTCGCACTACTGTGCCCCGGAAGCTTCACAGCGTGGCGCTCAACCCACTGCGCCACCAGGGAGGCCCCTTTTAAATGTCATTTTAAGGTAACTATCTGGTTTAGCAAACTGAGCAATGAAAACCTAAAGGCAAATATTTCAACTTATATTCCCAAAGCTCCACCTGGGTAATTTACCCATGAGTCAAAATGAATTGAATTGCTCTCTCTTGTGCTCCTACAGCGCCTTTGCCTACTGTCGCCTCGATACTTCTCCCAGACTATTGAATATGTGTGTTCATGTGTTTACCTTTTCCATTTGACCAAGAATTCCCCAAAGGGAGAAAGTCTCATATTCATCTTCATATAGTCAGTGTCTACCACGGTGTCTCCATTATGAAAAGTACTCAATAAATGTTCAGTTGTTGAAGATGTTATAGACTGTACATGTTATAAAGATGAAAAGAACGATAGTCTAGGAGTTAGAGAAGTTGTGTTCAAGTCCCAAATCTGCCATTAAACACCTGGTTGATTTTAAAATATACTTTTGAGTCTCACAATTAGTATTTGTGATGTGATGAGAATTCTTGACTTACCAACTTCAAATGCTATGTAAATCAAATATTAAATATAAAAGCAACTGAGACATTATAAATCATTACATAGATATGATAGATTATAAGAACCAGTTTCTATCAGTATACAAGTTACACAACCAAAAATTATGAAGCATAGACAATATTTTCAAAGTACCATCTAGTTTAAACCTTTCTCAAGTACATTTTTAAAAAGACAAATTGTATTTTCCAAAGACTGTGTGTGTGTGTGTGTCTGTGTACATCTCATCCTATACTTTTTTTTACAGTATGATGCTGGCATTCTTTCACAGGGGATTGCCTTGAACTTAGACAGACCTTTATAAGTGATTAACCAGTGAAATGCAATGGCATTGGCCCTGCATAACTTCCATAGGTCATAAAAATCAATATCTCTCTGGAGACACCCTTGGAGCCACCTTGTTACAAGCAAGCTGAGACTACATGTTCAGCCTGGCTAGTTTCTCAGCCAAAAACCAGCACTAATTGCTGGACACGTGAGTAAACAAACCTTCAGATGATTCAGCCCTATGCTTTCAAATATCCCATCTGAGGTCAGACACTGTGAAACAAAAACACCCCCATTGAGCCCTACCTGAAATCCCTCCTCACTGATGCTTGAGAATTAATTAACGTTCATTATTTTTAAGGTACTTGTTTTTAGGTAGTTACAAAACAATAGATTGCTAATACAACTTGATTTCCACATACTACTAAAAACATCATAAGATTTAGTAGCCTCTGCTTCCTCTCTAATTAGTATGTAATATCTTTAGCAAGACTTACAAGGCAGAGCCGACAGATTTCAATAGAGAAAATACCTAAGATGGGAACTATAATTTATACAGAATTCTTGCAGCTGGAATTTCTGACTTGGGTGGGAATGGGAGCAGAGAAGGACAAGCTAATGAAAAACTTAGAAAATACCAAGCTGATAATACATCTTCAAGTCAGCCTTCCCATGGCAACTTTTTGTTCAAGCACAGTCATGAAATATTTAGAATTGCTAGAACTCCACTAGGAAGGCTTTTATCTCTGCAAAGAGTTTGTAGCCAGAAGCTGCCTGCTGGCACTGCATCCAGGAACACACCATTTGTTCAATGCCAGAGTTTACTCTTTGAATGACTGACACACTCCAGCCTATCTCCAAAGGCTTCTTTGCCTTTATGACTGACACCTCCCAGGAAAGAGGGGCTGTAAATGCCTCTCATTTAGGGACTGGAGGCTGTCGGAGGGAATTTGCTTTGGAGTGCCAGAGACCTTCCACTGGCAAGCATCACAGCCTCCATGGGAAGAACATTTCAACTCAGCGGGAGAGACTGAGGCAACAGAAATAAAGAAATTCCTGGCGCTCATATGTTTCTGTCTGGTCTCCCAGTGTTGTCATTTCATTTCCCTTAGTTACAGAGACTTGTTTAAAATCCATCACAACAGAATTTATGACACATTTCTTTTTTAAAAATCCCTAGTATGCTCTTGTCCCACTGGCAGCCCCTTCACAGTATATCAAATATGGGAAATCAGCGATGTCACTGTCTGCTGAGGGACATTCTTCTACTTGACAATAAAATCACTCAGTCCCCATTTCCAGGGAGATAGAGGTAAGTCACATGGTATGGATTAAAGCCTGAAATGGCCTGATGTTTTTCTGGGAGATTTTCTCAGACAAATCAAAAATTTCCGAGAAGCTGGAAATTATAGCTTGTGTAGTGAGAATACAGATTTTCATAGAGCAAAACATTACGTGTAACTTAACATGACCTAATCATGACTGACCAGGATGGACAATACCATAGACCAGTGACTCACACACTTTCTAGAAAAACATTTATTATGGATTTTTATTACTCTGAGATACATATGATGCATCTATGACCTGTATCATTCCATTCAAATCACACTACTTTGATATTTTTGTAGATCAGAGATATATTACTACAAAAGCACCTTTGTTTCAAGCTCTGCTTTCAAGAAAACCCAAGTTAAGTCACTCCTATGAAATCTGGAAGAATGTAGGTATTATGTCAATAAGTAAGCGTCAACAATGTGATAGAGCAAAATAGCATTACTCTAAAGAATCCATGCTTATTGAGCAGAGAGCTACATTTTAGTTGTCTATCTGTCTATCAACCATGCAATTAACTAGTATGAGTTGCTCAATAAATAACTAAATTAAAATAAAATATTTTAACTGTTACCTTCATCTGCTTAAGTAATACCTTTGTTGACACTGCTACTTTATTTTTACAGGACAATATTTGGGGTGGGGAGATGTTTTAAGTACTTTCTTTGAGATATAATAGTGAATTACTTCCTTGCCATTGGATGTTGAAACAGCAAGGAAGGGAACAAGAAATTTCTAAGTTGAGGACAAGAAGAAATTTCATTTAGTATTTCCCATGTCATAATTTTCACTATCTTTTCATTTTAAGGGTAAAGATTGAAGGAGGCTAATTTCTGAATTAATTTTCCTCTGAATAAAGTTCCCAGGTGCAACAATACAACTGTTCCCTAGTGTTTCTGGAATTCATCCTGAGATTCATTTGTGTTTATTTATCTTCTATGATCACAATTGTTCTTCTGTTTTAATTCTTTGGACTCTTATGGAAATTAAAAAATAAAACCTAATTATTATGGTTTCAGAGTGCTCTGATGGTTAATATCAAAAGAGGGACAGCAAGGAAAGACAATAGGATGATGCCACTGCCAATAAAATGTATAGAAATTAACAGAATTCTAAAAAATATTTTTTTTTACATTTTGTTTATTATAGTTTCCCAACAAGGAATTTCAGTTCACTATTAGGACTAAATAAATAAATCACTTCAAAATGATGTTTCTATTGTTGGTTAACATTATTCATTGGGATTTCTGTTTTTATGGTACTTTAAGATATTTGTTATAGAGAAGAATCCTGAAAGAGGGATTTATCATAAGCTATCGTAGTTCTAGTACCAATGTAGTGTTGGCATAAGATGGTAAGGCAGCTGACAAACATCGATTCTATTTAAAAGAATGGCTTCTGCCATTTCCCCCACTGCATTTTATCCACAGAAGCATTCTGTCACAGCTGTCAAGGTTCCCCTACCTTAGCAGTAACTGATCACAGTGATTTGTAAAAACTGACTTTAAACCCTAGCTCCATGGGGCTGTATCTCTGAAAAGGTTCTTGGGAGATGTAAGGTTAAACTGATGGATCACTTGAACTACAGTGTGATGGTGTTCAAAATCCTTATTAACATCTCAAGGACAAGGAAGGAGACTGGAAAGTGAGTAGCAAAATGTGCCAACGAGTGAAGATCAGATCCAGACCAAGAAAAAGCACAGGGGCTTCCAAAAGAACACAAAGATGTGTAATTGGACAAAAAAAGTCTAATAAAAAGGCACAAATATCCTCAGTAGAAAAAGAAATGGTTTATGTCAGTAATTCATAATCTATAGATAAATTTATTCAACTCAAAGTATGGCCCTTTACTATGATACGATTATATCTTTCTTATTTTTCTGATTGGTTATATTAGTAAGGATGTAATACTGTTAATATTCTTTTATGGCTAACCTGAAATCTCCATGCTTTATAACGATAAACTTTTATTCTGCATTCTCATCACAATTCTTGAAGTCACTCAGGGAAAGAAAAAGACTTAATGACTATTTATCAATCTGCACAATTCTTTTTAAATTTTACTAATGCATGAAATCTCAAAGTGTGTGGACAGAAGACTTTTATGAAAGCTATACATATCATATTTTTAAAGTTACAACTTTAATTCTATTCTTAAATGCAAAAGGATCCAACCCTTCACCTAATAATCTCCAGCCCTTTCCTGCTTTCTCAGGCTAGTCCTTGAAGTTTCCCTAAACACAAAATAAAGTGCATAGATCAGGGGACAGGAGAGACTGAAATTGTGACAAGGAGCCAATCCATTACTTTGGACGTTTCTATACCAAGTCTCTATTATTTGTACATGTTAATGAACTTTCCCGAATCAGGAAATAAGCATCCTGGTGGAGAATTCAATGAAGATGTGAACTCATTAAGTAACAGAGGTCTGAAGAGCAAATAAAAAGGCAAGAATAATGAGAAAGCAGTAGGAAGAAAAGGAACATATGAGAATAGTCCTGCTTAAATCAATAGATTCTCTCCTTAAGTACTTATTCCTTTCAGTTCTAACTAACACATCCAAAATAGATGCAGGTTAAATGGGAAAGTTTTTCCATAATGTAACTATTTTGCTTTCATGGTAGTGGCAGCCTAAGTAAGAAAGGGCCTATTGTGGACAGGATGCCTAGATCAAGGTACTAGCACCAAAGTGTAAAAATCATTGCATGTGTGCATTAGCAGCCATCATTTCTCCCTGACGTTGTTTTCCTATAAACTAAATCTTTTCTTTAACAGAAAAAATTTCCACCCTTTTATGTTCTTTGTATTGCCATTGGGTGCTGAATTTTTATATCCTCAAGATAAGACACTAACAATAGTGACGCACCAAATATGTATCAAGAGTGCTTGTGAGAACTCTGAAAGGTATTACCCTCATTTTAAAGATAAGGAGATAAAAGCTTAGAAATGTTACTTAAATGAAACTCTGTGCATAACACAGCAAGAATTTAATTAAATGAGGAAATTCACAAAAGCATTACATTTGGATAACTCAAATAAAACAGACTTTGATAATACCCCATGCTGTACAGAACACTGGAAGTAGATGTGCCCGCTTGGGCCACCATATTTTTACCACTACTGAAAAATCATTTGTGCATTCTCGCTTTCATTTTCATTCCAAGTTCCATTCAATCCAAATAAGGACCTGTGACAGTACACAGAAGATGCTATTAATGTTAACATTTATAAAAACTTTGAAAGAATAAGAATGCATGTAATGAGCCTCTGGAGAGAAAACAATATGCACATTTACCAAGGATGGAAGTATACAACAAATTATAAATGGAATACGATATAGTTTGACATTATCTTCTGTATTAGTTAGGAACAGGTTTGGCCACTATAACAGAGTGACCAAAAATGATAGTGGCTTACAGAAGACAGGAACTAAATTCGTTCACATGTAAAATACAGGTAAACAGACTTTCATGTTTTTTCTCCATGATTTCAACACCTGGCTCCATCTTGCTGTCCAACATGGCAGCTCCAGCTCCCTTTATGACATATTCATTTTAGCCTGGGAAGGTAAAGTCAAAACCCTTGCTTTTCAAGCACAACAGGGAAAAAGTACATATCCCTTTCAATAGCAGTCCATTGGCTAGACTTTAGTCACATGGCCACACAAACCTTCAAAGAAGGTGTGAGAATATAGTCTCTAATGAGGTGACTGTGCATCCACTAAAACCCTACTACTAAGGAAGATAATATTTTGCTACAACTGTCAATCCTTTCACAATGAATACAAAGAAGATAAGGAAAACCTTTAGCAGACATTACCAAAGGATTATTTTTGGTTGAGTCCATTGGTATCATGCTATTCCATTGTTTCAAAAGTTTGGGCATTAAAATGTGGCTTTCTAATTTTTTTTCATTTTTAGTTATAAAAAATACTCTTCCTTTGTCAGAAATTACTCAAAATTTGGTCTTTAAATCATTCTGTGTATCATGGAGGCTTATATGAGAACATTTTCACTTTTCATATATATCCTCTTATAATTTCTCTATTATCAGTACTCTGGTCTATAATATGAATTAAGTTTGTGTGAAGGGTATAAACTCTGTACCTACATTCATTTTTTGCATGTGGCCATAACTCAAGAACAGTCGATGAAAGTCATGCACAGGACAAGGTATGATGGCTTGAAGCTTCTGTGTCATCATCACATCACCTCTCAGCACTGCTATGTGTTCAGCAACCACAAAGCTCCACTAACTTTCTCCTCTTTTGAAACTGCCCATCTTCCCTCCCTCAGCACCAGTACATTGTACATTTTAAGAGGGTGAAGATTTTTGATGATGTTCCCTGTTGTACCCAGATCGCTGTCATGTATTTGAAAAATCAAAAATACTAAATAATCTTTGAAATTATAAAAGTAGCAATGGGAGACAATAAAAAAGGTCAGAGCAACAATGTAAAACAAACATTTCTTAGATCATAGTCAGAGACAGTTGCACTAGGGAAAAGAAGAGGATCTGGAGAAAGTTTAAATATTGGTACAACTCTGTAAAGTAAAAGGATAAGAAAAAGAAGCCAAAGGGAGAACAGAGGAAAGCTTGCTGTAAATCAGAAACCTTATATGTTTTTAATAATATGTGTTCATGTTTATTATTCTCAACAACACTATGAAGTAAATCTTATTTTATTCATGGGGTCACTTTGGTTAAAGATATTAGGGAACCTGTCTAATGTCCCACTGTTAGTAGGATTTCAATTCTGTTGGAGATGATTTAACTCCAAGCTTCATTGATTCTAAAAGCCAAAGCAGAAAAAAGAGAGAGGACAAGCTCCTTTCAGAGAAAGTAAGATTACCTAGAGTCCAGGAGGGCAAGGTGAAGGTAGGAGGAAATACCTTTTGTCAATACAGCATATGCGGCACAAAGAAAGAACCTAGACAAGCAGCATAAGAAGCAGGTAAGAAAACCCCCAAAAAGGGAAATAAAGGGGTAAGGGTGGAAAGGTCAAAAAAGATTTGTAGCCATTTACAAAGAGGAAGGGAATTTTAACTTAATATGCCCAAGTCAAATATCTCTGAAATAGAAGCACATACTATAGCCACTTCAGAACATAGAAGACCAAAATAATTCTTCGGGATTATAGGTAAATATTTCAGAAAGAAGAGGAGAAGGAACTGATATATTCTGTCATTAGAAATAGGGGACATGAAAATTCCTAAGCACCTCTAGCACTTTAGCCACTGGATATTAGTTTAGTGTGCAAAGGACTAATTCCAGAAGTAGAATTTTGCTTCTAACAGTGACTCAGCTAACTGGACTAAGATAGATTAGTTTAAATCCTGACCTGCCATTGTTCAATTTGTGTGCCTGATGGCATTTTCAAAATTTCTCCAGGATCTGTTTCCTCACCTTACTGGGTTCTACCAAAATTAGATGAGATAGTGGATTTCAGGCTTTGTCATATGTTCAATAGTCACAGCTATTATTAACAGGCTCCTGTTGGAACCATAGGGCTTAATTTTTTCAAATGAAGAACTTGAGGGGAGAGAGAGCCAGGTCTGGTGATTTGTGAAATTAAAGGATCCTGGAAGACAGACATATATATCACGTAAGCACAGTCCTTTAGAGTATCCAAATGTCTCTCCCAAAAAGTGGAATGGGCACTGAGTAAGGAGGAATGGCCCTTAGGAAGTGAAAGCCAGACCTGTACTTAAATAGGGGTGAGGGCTGTCCCTCCCCTCCCCCTGCACTACATCAAGCCTCTCCTTCCAATCACTGCCTGAGCATGCTGACTGCAAATCAAACCTTCTATTAGAAAATTCCACCTTCTCTCTGAAGCTCTGTTTAACTATATTAAGGGCTGCAAATGTATTTTCCTACTAATTCTATAATCTAGCAGTTCACTGACATTTACAGTTCTGAACTTTGTCATTTCCTCTTGGTGTTTCAGGGAGTAGAGATGTAGGAAACATGCTGTTTGGTTTAAAATGTTGGCAATGTCTCTCCCCTCCTTAGTTTTCCCCTACCTATGGGAGCTCAGCGAATAAAATAGACTAAAGTTTCTCCTCTTTGCTACCTGTTTTAAGAAGTTCCCTTTGCTGAGGTAGGTAGTCAGGATAGAATATTAAATCTTTCAGGCCATCAGGGGTTTTTCTGTGGAACTAAGACGTTAAATGCAAATAATTAAATGCAAAGAGAAAAAATAAATGTTTATACAACTTTCTGCTTACTTTGAATGGCAAAGTTTTCTTATAAATATTTCTTAAAACAATTCGACTTCAACTTTTTTAGTACCACCACCACTACCACAGAGCCTACAACCCTCAAATATTTTTGGATTTTGAAATCTATCTAGCAAAGCACTCTACATACAACTTCCAGATTACTTTTTTTAAGATTTTATTTATTTATGCATACAAGAGCTAGGGTACAGACCCGAGTCATGGGAGGTGAGAGGATTCACCAGAGACAGAGTGGGGAGCAGAACAGGCAGATCTACTGAAATACAATGCTGAGGGGAGCAGAGCAGCTGGTGAAGCAGGAGAGGTCTGCTGCGCCATGTGGGTCCCCTCGCTGGCCGGGGATCGAACTCGTGCTGCTGTGCCACGGATGCATCACAGTGCGGTGCTCAACCCTCTGTGCCACCAGGGAGGCCCCAGATTAATATTTTTAACAGATTAACATTTTTCATTCTCTGCCCATGTTCAAAAATAATTACAGTGGGAAAAATTCTCCCTCAATGAACTGTTTCATTTCTCTTCCAAGTCTCAGATGCTACACTTTGTTAGTTTGTTGCTGACAGAATAGTTTTTTACCATATCCTACTTCCATGGTGATTCCATCTCTAGAATTTTTGTTTTTTATTGCAATGTAACAGGCTTTGGGTCTCAACCAAAAAAAAAAAAAAAAAAAACAGACCAAAAAGCCCCTCCTTGAAATCCTCCTATACTAATCCTTTCGTACTTTGCCCAGATTTTTCTATATTTTCCTTACCTTTTAACTTGAGTATTTTGTCATATTCCTAAAATCTTTAAACTTTTCTCAAAGGTGTATTTCAAAGGACCTTTTGTGAATACATACTCCTCTCCCTACTTGCAAATTGAGGGGCGTTCTTTTTCAGACATTCTTATACCCTTTTTATGCTGTTCGCACTGTCCCTCTTAATGATTTCTATGAGTCTAGTGATTTATAAAGTCAGCTTATCTTATCATCAATTATAAGCATCTTGAAAAAAGAATTATTCCCTCACATTTATCTTTGTAAACCCTGCAGCACTCAAATTTTTTTTCTGTTTTCTAAAAAGGTCACCTAACTGTAAGACCTACCATTAGACTCAGCAATTCTATTGCTAAAGAAATACAGTCATACACTCACACAGAGAGTGGTATGTGAATGTTCATAGCAATATTATTCATAATAGCCCAAAACTGGGAAAAACTCAAATGCTCATTAAGTTTTAAGTGGATAAATAAAATGTAATATATCCATACAATGGAATGCTATTCAGCAATAAAAAGGAACAAAGCATTTATATATGCTAGACACAGAAGTACCTCACAAATATTATGTTAAGTGAAAGAAAGCTGACATAAAAGATGACATATTGCATGACTCCATTATGTACATGATTCCATATGTCCATATTCTACATATTATGCAATATACATTGCAACATTCCATAAATGTTTAGAAAAGCCAAATCTATAGAGATATAAAGTAGCTTTGTAATGAACTATAAATGGGCATGAGAAATCTTGTAAGATAACGAAAATGTTGCACAGCGTGGAAAATTTACTAAAAGTCATTGAGTTGTACATTTTTATTATTTCTAACTTGACCTAGGCCTCAGGGTGAACTTTATGATATGTAAATTATGTAGCAATAAAGGTTTTTTTTTTTTGTTTTTTTTTTAAGATTTATTTTATTTATGCATACAAGCACTGGGGTACAGGCCAGAGGTGTGGGGGGGTGAGAGGATTCACCATAGAGAGTGGGGAGCAGAACAGGCAGATCAATGGAAGCACACTGCTGAGGGGAGCAGCAGGCACAACAGGAGAGGTCTGCCATGCCATGTGGGTCCCCTCCCTGGTCGGCGGCAGGGATCGAACTTGTGCTGCAGTGGCTGCCGTTTGCTTCATAGTGCGTTGCTTAACCCACTGCGCCACCAGGGGAGGCCCCAAGGTTTTTTTTTTTTAAGCCTGCTTATTCAATGGAGTTTGGGTTTGTCTGTTTTTTTTCCTTTGGTGCAGTTTTTTCATAGGCGTTAATATCTCTGAAGTCTTAAACAGTTCAAAATAGGAAAGAACAGCCCCTCTGGGCCTGAGCCTCACTCAGAGTCATAAACAAACATATCACTTCCATATCAAAAGCCAGGATTCTTGATATTTCACAAGGAGGTCAGACCACAGTGAGATTGAGTGCAGTTGTAATGCACCAATAGTTTTCTGGCAGGGAAAAGAGCTGTTGTTCTCCCCCAGTGTGTAGCTTAATAATAAAAAGTGACTTGGGCACTGAGCATTAAAATTTCCTCATAACCTGTGCTCGCTTCGGCAGCACATATACTAAAATTTCCTCATAACCTGAAAATCTTGTCTTCGTGGGATTTTAAATTCTAAATTGGATCAACGTAGCAAAGTAATTTAGAAATCAATCAACTACATGAGTATGAAATGAAAAATGCAGGATCAATGTTTCCCTCTAGATATTTAAAATAAAATCATGCTTTAAGAATGATCTATACTTTAGCCACTGGTAAATATATATTTTATGTAAGAGAGTAGATACACTCCATTCATCATTAGAGATGAAATCTGGAAGTTCCATTCAAGACTCAAAACATTTTTTTTCTTTTTAACATAAAATTTCTAATTATTTTAAGTTATATTTTACAATATTTTGACTATTTTCACTGTAAGGCAATCATTCATGGGACTCCTGCTATAGAAATTTGAGTGAACTATGATTTGATCACCAAAGAATTTTCTTTGAGCTTCTGTTTATAAGCTCAGATTACAAGAGTAATGGTTTGTACTTAAAATTTTCAGAGCTCACAAAACACTAATCCATATGGAACCTTACATTTCTATGTTCATTGCAGCACTAGTTACAATAGCCTAAATATGGAACAACCTAAATGACCCTGAGGCCTAGGTCACGTTAGAAATAATCAGGCAGCTTTAGGGAAATGGGTAGATAAGACTCTGGAATAGGTTCCAGGTAGAGTAGTAGCTTAAGTGGGACCATCAAGAAATAACCAATCACAGAAAGACTACTGAAATTTTAGAATAATTAGGGGAAAAAGGCATATATTCCCTGAGGCTGGACTCCACCTTGGCTTGTTACAGGGTAGGGAGAGGTGCACCGCAGAACCCCTAAATTTGCTTTTTTTTGAATGGGTTTTGTTAGTTGCTGCATTAAGATAAATATATAAGATTTTTAATGGAAAGGAATTTTAATATAATTAGGGTATAATATAGAAAGGATAAAGAATATAGTTACTAAGTTAAGTATTTAAAGTTACCCATTTTTTTGAGGGTAAAATTTAGCTAAATAGGATTGGTTTAAAGTAAGGCTTAAAAGCCTGTTACAAGCTTAAGGGACCTTTTAGTAGAGACTCATAGAAAAGGGTTAGAGTTAGATAGATTTGGGAGGAAAAGAGTAAAATTAAAATTAAGATGAAAGCTGCCATTGTTAACCTCCCCACGGATCTTTTACCCATATTTATTTTAATTAGTTTAAGATTAAAAAGTAAGCACAGTTTTTTTACATGTTTTTTTGCTTTACATGCTTTTTTTATGTTTTTTTGCTGCTCTTTATCCTACTTTTTTTTTCTCCCTTTCGTGTTTTGTGCTTTTTTTGTAGAATTTTTTTATTTCTGCTTAGCTCCACCTACTTAGGGCAGAATTGGGATTTTGGAACTTCCCTCTTTTTTTGGGGACCATCCTGTTACAGGCTCTCTTAGTCCTTCCCGGGTTCCATATACCTGGGAGTCTTTATCTTTTTTTCCTAAATAAATTTTCTTTACTTTTCTAAGACAAAGTTTGCTTCTCTTTGCTTACTTATCTAAAAAGTTTGTGAATTCCTTTTTACTGCTTCAAGAGACAAGAACAGTAGTGATTACCAGGGTGAGAGGCAGCGGCAGCAAGAACCTCGCTTACCAGCATCAACCCAAACAAATGAATGGCTCGAGAAAATGTGGTGTGTGTGTGTGTGTGTGTGTATACATATATATGTATATGCACAATGGAATACTACTCAACAATCAAAAAAGATAATAAACTCATACCATATATGGCTACATGGCTGCAGCTGGAAGGTAAGCTAAGCAAAATAAATCAGAGGGGAAAAGATAGTGAATGATTTCATTTATATGTGGACCATAGAGAAACCAAACAAAGGGTCAGGAAAAAGACAAAACTTGCAAGTTGATTATATGTCTAAGGCATAGAGCATGGGAAGGGTGGGAAGAGAGGTCAAAACAAGAGAGGGAAGAGCACAAGAGACTCTGCCAAAAGATCACAGGTGCTATGGAGGTAGGAGAACTACAGGGACTAAACCTGAGGAGAGAAATCAAACACTGCCCCCCAAAATTAATAATGATGTAAGAAGATAAATAAACATGAAACTTCCAGTGTTTAAATAAGTTGCATCAACAATATATATATCCCAGAATTAACATTCAAAAGTACATATGCAAACAAGTAATTGATTTTTTTATTGCAGCAGCTATAAACACTGTCCACTGAGTAATAATGTTATAAAGAGAACAATAATTAAATGTATCAAAATCCTCAAATATCCATAGTCCTTTTACATCATGGCCAGTCATGCTAAGACCCCAGGATCTGATAGGTTTAATGTCACATGTGTTCTGAAGGTGTCAGGATTTAAACTCAGCCACTTCTAGAAAAGAAGAATGAATATCAGGAATGTCTAAAAGGAAATTAATTTTCCTGTTTATATGACTATGTTTAAGGCAGGAAAATACCAGCTAAGAGTGATCCACCTAGACATGAACTCACTAATTCAAGAATTGTTGATTTCTACCTACTAGGTGTCCTGTGCTGGACTGCAAATGGTGATAAAACAATCACTCTCTTCATGGGGCTGATATTGTAGTGCAAGAAATATACCAGTAAATAAAAATAACCACACATGAAAATACTATAAAGGAAACAAACCATATGCTGTGGGATTGGTAGTCATAATAATGGTGGTGGGAAATGTGTGAATAGGGGGCCACCTTTGAATAGTGGCAGCTGGAACATGTGCATGAAGGGAGGAGAAAATTCTCTAAGCCTTGAAGACCTGAGGCAGGAAACATCCTGACACATTCAAAGAATTTAAGCTAAAACTTTATTATAGAAAAAGGAGAGAGAAACGTCACACAGGCCCCTCACTCAGGCTCATCACCCAGGCCCCCAGGGCAGCAGTTCTGAGAAGTCAGCAGTAACCAAGATAAGATGGTGACATCAAGTCACTCTAGAACAGGATGACATGTGACTCACATGGCTCAATCCCAGTGGAAGGTGGCCCGGGAATGCCGGGGGACCAGAACACAAACTGGGGGCTTCAATATGGGTCACCACCAAGGGAAATTTCTTCCCACCACAACCTTCCAGCCAGAAGGAACTTCAAAATTTTCCACTTCAAAGTACCCCGCCTATAAACCCCCCCACCCCCCCCCCCAGCCTGTGACCTGGATGCGGCTTCCCCAGCCCGCTCTGGGGATCAGAGAACCTCGCCCAGGAGTGCAATAAAAGTTCTTGCTGGTCAGAAACATGGCCTGGCTCTTTCTTTCTCTCTCCCTTTCTCTCTCTCTCCCTTGCTCTCCCTTCCAATCGCACAGAAACCTTTCAGAGAGGTGCTATGGAAAGCTGTGTGGAGGACCCTCAAATTACTAAAAATAGGTCTATCCTATGATCCAGTAATTCCACTCCTAGAAATCTACCCAAAGGACACAAAATCAGTAATTCAAAAGGAAACCTCCACTCCTATGTTCACTGTGACACTATTTTACAATAGGTAAGATATGGAAACAACCTAAATGTCCAAAAACAGATGATCAATCAAAAAGATACGGATACATAACATCCTACAATGTGCAACAGACAAAATAGTGTCCAATTGCAGCTCAGATGGTAGAAATTGATTATCCAATTTACCAATTTGCTTCTGGTCAATCTAAAAGATAGAGACAGGCAAGGGGTCTTTCACCAGGACAAAAGTTTTGGTAAGCGATATCTGCTAAAAGCAGCAAGCAGACTTTATGGTCAGATTAGCATAACAAGCTAGACCACCTTGACAGGAAGCTAAGTGTAAACAGGAACTTGAGATAGGATGTTTTAATCAGCAGCAACAATGCAGCCCAGCCAGGCAACAGCCCTTATTTACTCCATGCTAACTTGTGCCAGATCACCATGTATCCCAATACACACCCCCAGCAGCACATTCCTTCAGACATTCTTCCACACACTGGCTCACTTTCCCTGAATCTGATATCAAATAAATGTAAGCTTGGCCAGGGGAAGGTACTATGCCTCCAGAGATAGGAGCCCCTGTAGGTTTCTCTCTCACTACTTGAATTGAGTTGTCTTTCCACAGGCCCACGCCATTCCCAATGCTGCTGCCCTGTGAGGCAACGGTAGACACATAGTAATTATTTGCTTAATGAATGAGTATCTGTATACAATACAGCACTTGGGATTATAACTCCAAAACTGAAAGATAATTTCAACCTTCAGAATAATAAGGGAATCATAATAAATTTTAGGTTCTGGGTTCCAGGGTTTAGCAGGAAAGGGAATACTGGATGGAACACAGTTGGCTACAGCTCAAAGGAAATGCACTTGGCTGTCACTCAGTTCAATCTGTACAAAACACTGGAGAAAGTGCTTGGTAGCAGTTTCTCATTTCCTGGAAATAGATGTTAGTTAGGAGACCAGCAGGGGCTCTCTTCCCTCTGAAGTATAGCCCTTCCTGGGCCTGCTCCTCTGACAAGATCATTGCTGTCTCTGTGACAAGACACTGTGTTTACCCAGAGAAGGGAATGGAGTGTCAAGACAAACAGCAAAAATGATAAGTGTCAAACATGAGTTTTCAGCTAAAGCTTCTCTTGTTGCTGTTGTTCTTACTGAATAATCAGTTAAAACTGAAACAAAGCTTGACTAATGACAAAGTGGGAATCAATTGTTTATCCTTCATGATGTTATTAAAAAAATAAATTCACAACTTGATGATCATCTTCGTTTTAAGAAACTGATGAGATAGAATAGGTTAACAAGTGAGATTAGTTATTAAAAACAAAAGTAGAGTCAGTTAAAAAATCAACCCCCTCTTTTGTTTTCATACTGTGGGTGTTCAAATTTGTTTAAGACATTTATCACTAAACTTTTACATTTAATGAATGCCATTATATAGATAAAATTAATTTCTTACATCAAGGATGCAATAATGAAGAGTTACATTTCAAACACGACTTTGAATTTACCTAAGGTAAATCCATTATTTTATCCTCCAATTAACTACATAATTGACTTTTTCACCATGGTATAATTGATATCCACATAAAAGACTTTCCATTAGCCAATTTTGGAAATAAAACTACTGTAATACTTCCATACAAGATTTGATTTTCTCACTTAAAGGCCTTTTTAGCTGCAAAAAATGCCTTTGCCTTCAAAGCACCTTTGTTTCATCAACTGTGACAAAGTGAGAGGTTTTTATGTGAACATTCTCTTGGTTAAGTTTTTCCAACTTCAATGATTATCCTGCTGAAAATTTACAACAAATGTTTGCATTTGAGAAGTCACTTTCCCCCCACAGATTGAAGGGGAGAGTAGGAGGGATTTATAGCTGGGAATTGAAGAGTAGAATAGAATTCATGGAGAATACTCAGGATATTATCAGCAGAAATAGGAAATTGCTTTTCTACATTATTATAGAGACATCCTACAGATTCCTGAATCATCAGGAACATAAGCTAAGGGGTAGGGAGAAGTTTCAATGTGATTATGATTCTAGTTATCACTGCCAGTTAGAAATAAGCACTTTCACATTTATTTTTATACAATTGAGTAGTCTATTTTTAAGTCTTAAAAAAGGTGGCTTACTATCAACCCACACAGTCTAGTCTTGATGAATCATAATCAAGTTCTTCTCTCAGGACAGAGAAGTTCTTCTCTCTGGTTTCCTAGTCTTTAGGTGACTGCTAAGAAAGAGCAGTGTTCCAAAGAAAGGCAAGAATGAGGGGACAAATAAAAAACTTGTAAGTCACAATGGTAGTATTTGGCTTTAAAATGAGGGTGTTTTCTTGTAACTAGAGAGCAGACAGCAGAAGCTAGTGAGCCTTGAACCTACCTTACCAAGCAAGGGGAAGTCTCTACCTGCCCTTGGCTCAAGTGTCACCAGGAGAGATATGCAGAGCTGCTTTCTAAGTTCCCACTGAAAAGATAGATACATAACCCTCCTGTTCTAAGCAAGAGCTCAAAATGAAAAGGAAAACAACTTCAGCTCTCATATTAAATTTGAGTTATAGTGCTATAGAGAAGCTGATATTTCCAGGAAGAGTTATAACAGCAGCAAAAAGGACCATTTGCTTCTAACTTTGAAAGAATGACGGCCCACCAGGGTCTAGGTCTGGCCCACCTACCTGCAGCTCTCAGTTTTTTGCACAAAATAGCAGTTTCTTGCCATTCTGTGTCACTTAACAAAAAAGGTACAGCTTTGAAGAGGTTCTGTGGTGCAACATTAACAGTTAATCAGATAATTGCTGAAGCTCTTGCCAGTAGCCTGCAGCCATTCGCTGTTCTGAATAATGAGTGGATTATTAATTTCTTCATCCTGGCCTTAAGCTTCTGCTCCTGCTCCCTTTGCTGCTTCTTGCATCCCCGCTGTGTCAGCAGCCCCACTCAGCCGCTTGGGCTTTCTATCCTTCACATAAACCAAGATGCAAATTGCTGCTTGTAGATACCATAGATAAATCCCTCCCAACATTTAGAATGCAGGGACTGTGGGTGTTTTTTTTTGTTTGTTTGTTTTTTAAGAAAGTCAGTTTTCAATTGTGGGTTTTGTTGTTTTTTTTTTTTTTAAAGAAAGTTGGTTTTTAATTGTTCCCACATTATCAGTGAAAGGTATCAGTGCAGTTGGACAAGAGATCAAGAGAGAGAGAAAGAGGGCAAGAGAAAGAAAGAGCCAGGTCATGTTTGTGACCAGCAGGAAACTTTAGTGCACCCCTGGACTAGGTTCCCTGATCCCCAGAGTGGGGGTCAGAGAAGTTGCACCCAGCATACATAGGGGTCTTTTATATGCTGCCTCTCTGACAGCCCCAAGTGTAAAAATACTGGCAAGTCACATGTTTCCCTGCAGTTAGGGGGTCGTTGTTTGCTATAGGTCATTGTTCCATATGGAGAGCGACTAGCTGTTGCCAGCTTATCTTGTGCTACTGTTTTGCGACATACCCCCCTTCTTGGAACCGCCACCCTGGGGGCCTGAGTGAGAGGCCTGGGTGACCTTTCAGTCAGAACCAGAAAACAATGGAAAAAGGCAGCTGATGTTTTTTGGAGTCAGTGGGTTTGGAAAGTTGGGTTCTGGGGTTCACTCTGGGAAAGGTTTCACCAGAGCTCCCATTCAGCGGCATGCAGCAAGTTCCTCAGGCAAGTTTCTTCATGAGACAGAGACATTAGTTACACTTCAAAGAGCAAGTTTACTAGGGAAAGGTACAGAAGAATAAAGGACAAATAATAAGAATAGGGCTGCCCCGAAAGGTACAAGTTTGCTGAGGAAGGCCTGCATGGTCACAAGAGGTGAGGAGAACTTCTGCTGAGGGAGGTCACTGAAGAGAAGCCCCGGCATGGTACAGGCCACGGCCAGGCAGGAGGTTGCTGCCCTGTCCAGTGCAGGACTGCACTGATATAGATTTCTTCTCTTTCGGAGGGGTTCATGCCTATGTGGAGTGGTTTGTTTGCTGTGAACTTTGAATCAACTATGTAAAATTTGAAAGGGGCCAGATTTCTACAATGGCCCTCAATCTCCATATCTTTACCTTTAGGTCTGTGCACTTAACACCCCTATAACAGTCTGACACCTACTTGGGTTTTGGGCTTTGTGATCTAGGCATTGGTGCCTAACAAGTTTTGTTCCTATAGTTGGGTTAATGGCTGTTAATCCCTTCTACACCCACCTTCAGCTCTTGGCATTGTATGAGCCAGGTTTGTGGTCTTTCCAGTTTCTCTATTCTTACCCTTGTTCTTCTACAACAACCATATTTGCTTGGCACAAAGTAGACAGCCTAGTTCTAGTGTCTTTATTGTAGGAAATTTGATTGCTTATTCTGTCATTCGTACCTCAATTGAGCACTGCTAATTTTAAGCATAACAATAGATGCTTGAATAAAAGCAAAGGAACATAAAGGCCTTATGTATCACAGATATTCCTGACTTAAAGAGGAAAGAGACCCCTATGTAATAACTGAAATAAATGCCAAAATGAGATAAATACAAAAGAGAAGTAAAAACATGTTATAGGAGACTCTGAGAAGGGAAAATTGACATTCTGCTAAGGAATTCTACAAAAGGATCATGCAGGAAAGGTTGTATTTGTAACCAGTACAGAAATGTCCTGGGCATGGGTTGGGAAGTGGAGATGAGAAAGATATTCTCAGAAAAGGGAAGAACTGATATAAATTGAAACCTTCCCTGGTTCATGCATTAATTGGGGTCATTGTGTGTAACAGGCACTGTGCTGCTCTCTGGAGACACAGGATTAATAAATCACAGTCGCAGTTTCACGGAGCAGACAGACAAATAAACTAATTGCTGGAATACTATGTGGCATAATCCCAAAGAAATAGGTTCAGAGCAAAAATTTTTGAATGTAGCATGAGGGAAAGAGAAACAAGCCAAAAAAGATAAGTTGTGTAAGGGTAAAGAGTCACAGATAAACATCTGGATAAGGAATTAGGGGGAAAAGGGCATAGATTAGAACCATGAAACATTTCATTGGGAATACCAGTGGGAGGTAGAGGTAAAAGAAAACAAACCAAAAATATGCTAATGTATCTTCAAAGTTCTTCAACCTACATATTTTTTATAAAATTAAGCCCCAAACTATGCTCTTCAAAAATATTTGGAATAGGTTGGGGTTTTCAAATTAAATAAAGGTTGAAGGGGGATGCAGATGGAAATAATCTATTTCTAATAAGAAAAATCATAAGCAGGGAATAAGCAATTTATTGGCAGACATGTAGAACTAAAAACAGCCAGAATTCACTTAAACTAGCTGATTCATGTTGCAACTGAGAATATAAACTCGAGATGGTAAATGTTTTTTCAAAATCAAGCATTTAATAATACCATGGGAAGGGATATATGCTGCTATGTTCGTTGCAGCATTGTTTACAATAGCCAAGCTATGAAACAACAGAGTACATTAGGAAAATGTGATATATACATACACAATGGAATACTAGTTAGCACTTTTTCTATATATATATATGTTCTCTCTCTCTCTCTCTCTCTATATATATATATATATACATATATATATATATATATAAATCTACCTTTCCATTTGAGACAACATGGGAGGTACTGGAAGGAATTATACTAAGTATGTCAGAAGGATTATGTCAAAGGCTAATGTCAGATGATTTCACTCATATATAGAATATAGAGAAACGAAACAAAGACAAACCAAAGCAAACTCTAGGAATCTGACGACAGAATTGAGGCTACTAGAGGGAAAGAGGGGGGAGTGCAGTCCAGGAAAAAAAGGGGAGGGGGGCATTATGGTCCATGGTAAAGATCTACGGGTGCTTTGGTGCTGAGTGTGGTGTGGTAACAACACACACCTGAAGCGGTATGAACCTACTCTCCTAAATCAGATAGAGTATTGTAAACCAAAGTTATCTCAATAAAAGTAAGAATGCTGACACTAGCTCTGGAATGACTTCTGGTTCCTAATTCAGGGCCCACTGAAACCATGGTTCTGTGGTGAACAAAAATCTACACAAAACACAGCTCTAGCTTCCTTGATCTTTATCTTAACAAGCCGGTATCCGTCCATCTGATCTTACCTCCAGCCTCACCCACTTCACATTACTGGAATGATCTCTCTGAACATTAATCTGATCATTTTTCCCTTCAAAGAGAACTTGAGTGGATCTTCTTCTATACTGAATCAAGTATGAATGTCCTGGTCATCTCCTAACCCTCATGTCCACATCTCTTCCCAGCTCTTTCTTTCTTCTCTGCAATAGGACCATTTCTCAAAGCTTTTAGTGCAGCCAGCCAGTTTAGCAAATATTGCGGAGGAGTTTTGCTTTCAGGCCTTTTCTGACTCTGTTTCCTCTGCCTGCACTACTTTTCACTAACTAGAAGACAAATAAGTCAGGTGTAAGAGGTGCTCTGAGAAAGAGCTAGAAGCCCAGGACACAGAAGAGGGAATATTTTTTTTTCAAAGAAAGGTTTAATATAAAGTGTTCTTTTTGAAGAGCCTTAATGATAAATAGATATTTGAAAGATAAAATGGAATTTAACGTTTAGTTGTAACTGAGACTATATGACCTACAAGGTCAAAAATATTTACTATCTGTTCCTTTACAGAAAAAAATTTGCCAAGTACTTTCTAGACTAGAAACCCTTGAGATCAGAGAATATTTACTTTCTATAATTTTGTTCTTAGTGATATCTAATAGATACTCAGCAAATGTTAGTTGAATAAAAGAATGTATATTTTCTAGGTAAAAAGGCAGGAAGTCAAAAAAATAGTCTCTTCCAATACGTTTAAATGTTTTTAAAAATTATGTGAGCTTGGTCAGTCCTCTATCAGTATGGAAGCTCAGCTATTTGCAGTAGTCCATTTCCCTTTGACTCTGTAGAACTAAATTTTTGCTTTTATTTCATTGCATTTTTTTTGAAGGACTTGGACAAAATGATTCCATGAAGAGGAGTTAGAAAGCCCTCAAAGATGGCAAATCTGTTTCTCTTCTGACAACCTAACTGAGTAAAAAGACTAATGAGCTCTTGAGGATCAAGGACCACAGATTAGCTACCCAAACAATGGGTGACAGTCTCTGCTTGCAAACCTGTTCCTTAGAATGTTCCTAATGTAGTGGTCAGGGCTACATAGCCTGGGGCAAGAACTCATCAAAAATAAATTGAAGCTTAAATGCAAAATTCAATACATCAAAATCTACCAGGCAAATCAGAGAGACAGAAAGTATTTAATATTGCATTTCACCATCACAGCCCCAATCCATCTGCCATCATTTATACAAAGTCCTGCAGGGGAGTAAGAAATGACGAGCAAAGCTTGATTCCCCTGGTGAGTTTTTCAGGGCCACTCTAACTGTTAGCATGTTCAAGATAAGAAATGCTTCTATTTGACTTGTTCTCAAAGAATCTCATCACTAAAAAGGCCACACCTAAGAGCAAGACAGAGGTGAAGGGGGCTTTCAACTTGGGCTCAAACCCTTCAGTCAACACAATGGCGCAAAGGTCTAAGTTAGGCATTCCTGGATAGAAAAGATAGACAGGGTACATTCCTTGCTCCTGAGAAACTCATATGGGAAGTAGAGTCAGTGGAGAGGAGGAGAAATACAAGGACAGTCATATATCCTAAAAATGAGTATGAACGGAAGTGAGTAGAAGGACTCAAGTTATACAGCTCTGAAGAAAAAGCCAAGGTCATTCAGAAAATTCTCCATGAAGCAAGCAAATATTAAAGAGTCCTTTGAAAATACCATGGGTTTGCATAGAAGAATGCTAAAAAGGTAATTGCCAATTGAGAAACTATTCTGAAATCCACGGCAGGAAGTAATGAAAGATCAAAGTGGTGAGAGATGAGTAGGCAAAGAATTCTAGTAGAGCTTAAAACATTTGCTGAGAAGCAGAAGCTTCATAATAAGAATGAAGGTTAGAGTAATGTCACTTTTCGTCAGTCACTTTCATGTGAATTATTTCCTTGTTTCTTCAGACTGCAATGTTTCATTACCCCTTCATTCCCTCTCTTCACCTCAACCTCAACACACCACCCACCTAACCTTCTAATATGCTGACAAGTTACTTCTTTGGCGGATGCCTTTCTTCACTTCCAGACTAGGTCAGATTTCCATTTCCCCATTATGAATCTCAGAATAATTTGTAAAACTCCTAATAAAGGCAATCCAGAAATTGTTCTCCCCAAACATCTTAGAAACTCAGGACCCCTCCAGGCTTTCACTCTACTTTGCCTCAAAAGTGTCCCTCATTCTCAAGATCCAAGATGCAACTTATGTGGACAACATCCACATGACAATCAGCAGAACTGAGGTAAGGCTACAAAACCAAAGGGCACAAACATTGGGTGCCTAGGGAAGGTTGCGGGATACTGCCACAAGATATTTTCATGTTGTCCTACTGATCAGAACTTAGTCTTTCACAGAAAAAAAGAAGTCAGTGAATGTTTGCTGTACTAAGAGTAACAGCATATGAACGGCTACAAATTCAATTATTGTGGAAGATAAGGAAGACTTGTCTTTGGGGACAGTTAGCAATCTCTTCCACAAACCCATCACTTCACAGCAAAATCCACTGTTTGTAAATCCGTTTTCTTAAACTATCTAATTGGTTTGTTTGTTTGTTTCTTTAGATTACATATACTCTCAGAGAAAACACTGAATCTGGTTGCTCACTGAACTATGCTCAGCATCAAGCACAGTGTCTGGTGTTCAATACAAAGTAGCTGCCAAAATAGATATAATTATATATATATTATGTGTGTGATATATGTTTGCTAAATGAATGAGTAGTTAATATGTCAATTTCATATAAAAACAATATTGAAACTATTCTTTAGGTTATGTGAGAAGTACTAGACATAAATGAAGGAATGAAATGAGGTCCATTTTGTAGTAATGAAAAAATGCCTCCAACTTTTATGAGTGTGATCCTTTGGACCCCATTCTCCTCTCCATAATTTATATCATGGATCAGACTTAAAGTATACCCTGCCCACCAATTTTTTTATCTGCATAAGAGGAAAGGCAACTTAAGAACGCTTTTCTAAATTTGGGAAGTGATAACGAAGGTCCAGACTAGAAAAATAAGACCAATGCCTGGAATCCTTCAAGTCATGCTAATAAAATCACAAGCTTAAAGTCTCATCAACCCAGTGTCTCCTGAGTATGTATGAGAATCACCCGAGGATAATTTAAACCACCTTTCACCCTCTGCACCTTTAAAGCCTAAAGAATCACCATCTTCAAACATGATGCTGAGTATAATTTTTCCAAAGATGCACACATTACTCTTCAGTTAAAACTTAAAAACATAACTGTAATTCTAAACATCTCCTACTCTAGTTCCTACTTAATCTCATTATTAATTAGTCATAACATCTCATGGCTGCTTGATGGCAAGCTTCCACACTGGAGAGGGAGTATTTCATTTCTTTTCGCAGTATTCTCAAGGAAGGTCAACACACGAGGTGGCACTGTGGCCAGCATGGATGTAGAGCTTGGGGCTCACAGATTTGAGTTCAGACTAGTTCTCAATTACTGAGTATGAATCCATAAGAAAATTTTACAAACTTTCCAAGCTTCACTTCTGTCATTTTCTCCTCTGTAAAATGTAAACTTAAGGGATTTTTTGGGGGAGGAGGAGGGGATGAAGATAATAAAATTAGACATGTAAAGTGCTTAGGACAAAGGATAGATATTATTTCCTCTGATTACTTTAGGGCAACTGTACTACTCACTGCCAATTATGTTTTATAAAACATTCTTTTATGAGAAACATAAAAGATATGCAAAACTCTCATAACTTATAAGGAAAAGGAACCTACATAAACAATTTGAAGAATACAAGGAACATTTATTACCATGTACTTGGAAAAACACATACTTGACTTGTTTGGGCCCATTTTTTTAAATCCATATACTAAGGTCAAATATCTGATGTTTCTGTACATTTGTGAACTTTTTACCAAATCATAATGAATTTATTTCCTTCACTAATTTTCATATGGAAAAGTGGTGACTTTTTAAAGTTAGACAAAGCAATTCTCTCCTGCCAAGATGTTCCATGGCCACACTGAACAAACACTCTAAATTCGGAGTCCCCCTGTATAATGAATTTAGACTTTAAACATTCAGGAACAACAATTCCTTCTTAACTTTCTGTTTCTAACTGTTCACCAGAGATGGGCCAGTATGAGTGACTGCATTTTTAAATCCCCAAATAGTTAACAGACAGGTCAATGCTCACTTAGAACATAAATGTAAGAGGACAAATTATACCCTGCAAGCTGAGGGAGTATCTATTATTCTTAGTGAATGCAGCAAAAGAAAAATTTTGAGACATTATTGGGAACCAAATAGAATAAAAGAGCAGGACTTCAAGATAATACCTGTCAGGAAGGGAAAATGGCTGAGGGTGTCTTCACAGCGCTGGTAGCAGTGTACTGAAATAGAAAAGCACTGAGGGGAGATAGTACAGGAAGATTAAATATGATCTTGAACAGTGATATCCCCAGAAATCTTAGGCTTTTTATTCTTCCAGACCTAAAAATTGTCAGGATTTTGAGTAAATCACAAAAGCATTGTCATTGAGAACATTCGCAGCTGCTCGAACAACTATTTTAAGGTGAGGGAAGCTGGCAGGCAGAGTGAGTATGGCAGTAGGAAGTCAGTGAAATGAATAAGAATGGAGAATATAAAACACTGTTAAAGAAGTAAGTAAGAGCTGTGACTTTTGAAGCAAGTCAGCCTGTGTTTATATTTATATAGAAGATTGTTTATGGGATTGTCGTAATGTGTGTTTTTACCATTTTAATGCATGATGGTGCTGCCATTATGGGGACTGGAAAGAAAATGATGGACCAGGTTCCAAGAAAGACTCCACATTTAACTCCCTTATAATTTCTCAGATGGCTCAGAGTTGAAATTTTTGTAGAGGGGACGTCTGAATGACTAACAGCCGCTAAGCCTTAAAAAAAATACAGAATTTAAAAATGATGATACTGAAAGTAATTGAAAGGGATGTACTGAGACTCTTTACTGAGCATTGCTTCACATCACTGTTCAGAGACCACAGTCATAGACCTAGGGAAGTTAAATCTGTCTCCTTACTATTGTGATGGACATCATTTGTAGTCATAAACATTTGGCAAAGCAGAAGTTAGTCATTTCATTATGACATTAATTCACCAATCCAGATGGGATTACACACTGTGGGATTCCTTCAGAAGCTAATGTATCTCTAAATATTACAAGCAAGATGTTTAGCTGTCTCTTGATGTTTACTAACCTTTTGTGGCTTTCATTTCCAACATAAATTCCTATTAAAGTTGGTAGTTGAGTTTGGGCTTATTTTAGATTGGGAATGGAGTTGCCTTTAGAAATGAAAACAGATTTCAATAACATTTATACTATAATTGGCTTTACTAGGAAAATAACATGGTTAGCAACTAACACAAAACCTGACCAGCGTTTCGATGTGTGAATTAAAGCAAGATCAAAATATCCCATAGTTTAATAGCGTTATACCGTAACCACTTCATTATTCATTTAACGTGTATTTATTGAAAGCCCACTTCAGACCTGCCACCAGGGGAGGTATCATTGAAAAAAAAACTCCTGATCATATTATATCATCATATCACTTAGTCAATAGGGGAATCAGAGATTAAGCAATTATAATAGGACCCTAAGTTTAACACAATATTAGCATTATTGAGCTATAAGTGACATTCAGTGAATTGCACTTTTTTGAATATTTAATTTAATAAGTTTTTTAAAAAGATTTATTTATTTATGCTTACAAGCACTGGGGTACAGGCCAGAGGTGCAGGGGGTGAGAGAATCCACCAGACAGAGCTGGGAACAGAACAGGCAGATCCAGATCAACTGAAACACACTGCTGAGGGAAGCAGCGGGACGGGCAGGAGAGGTCTGCTGCACCATATGGGTCACCTCTCTAGCCGGTGGCAGAGATGGAACTCGTGCTGCAGTGGCTGTGGTTTGCTTCATAGTGCTTTGCTTAACCCACTGCACCACCAGGGAGGCCCTAATTTAATAAGTTCTGACATATGTATATACTAATGAAAATATCACCACACTTAAGAGAGCAGACTTCTCTATCAGCTCCAAAAGTTTTCTTGTACCTCTTCAATCTTTCCCTCCTAAACTCTCCCTGCAAGACTCCTCCCCCAGCAACCACTAATCTGCCTCTTTCCCATAGGTAAGCTGACATTTCCCAGTTTTAAATCACTGAAATCATGCAGTATATATTCTTATTCGTGACTTCCTTCACTCAGCATAATTAAAATTCATCCACATTGCTATGTATCTGCGATGTTTTTTCTTCTTATTTCTGAGTAGACCACTGTATAAATACCACAATTCATTTTTCTATTCACCTACAATAGATAATTGGGATGTTTCCATTTGGGCTAATACAAATAAAACTTCAATGAGGAAGCCTAGATTTGAATTATACATGAATTATAAGTAGACATGAAACTAAATGAGTTCAGACTAGAGGGAATATCAGGTGGTTGCACTTTGGAATAAGTCTTACATTCCAGATAAGAGGTTTGGATTTTGCTTTGAAACATTCTCATTGGTGGTAGTGACAGGGATAGGCTAATGTAAAGACAGAAAGAGAGTCTGTAGGTATTTTAGGAAGCCCTCCCAAAGGGTCTACATTCAGAGAATCTATGTACATGCTACACAGGCTCTTGAATCAAGCTTCAACAGCTTGAGCTCGATATTTGATATGGGTGTGCTTGCTGCTCTGTTCAGTATAATGTAGCTATCAGCAAGATCTTAAGCTAATGTCGCCAGAAACCAGAGACTACACACAAACTTGACAGAACCCTCAGCCTCCACTGCAGTACCTGGCACATACATTCACCCAGTAAGTACTCAGTGGAAGGAAGAAAAGAGGATGAGAATGAGGAGTTCAGGAGAAAAGGAAGGGGAGAAGCAAATTAATAACAGACAAATCAATGAAAGTTGATGCACTAAATGAGACTCTTTATTCTGAATTACTAATTTTGACTGAGGCATAGGCTGTAAATACTTGTAGCATGCGGGAAAAACATTTTTATGGACTGAAAATGGGAAAACCCCATGGGCAAGACTTCTTTGATAGAGTAACACTTTGTTCACACTTCTGTTAGCACTTTTCTCTTTTCACTTGGTGAAAAATAAAATAAAATACCTTAATAGAATCTCACTACACAGTGAGTTTCTAAATGTCAAGTACTAATGTATCCTCAGTTCATAGCACAGAGCCTGCTGAAATTCAACAGTGGTCCAGATTAAGTTAATCACTACAGATAACCGTGGATTCAATCTTCAATACTCCAGGAAAAACCACTTAAAGGTCACTGATCTTCCACTCTCTCCTTAAAGAAATTCCCTGTGACACAACCTCTCCCTGTACTTCTCTCATTCCCTACTTTTGTTCACAATGTCTCTTTATTTGTAATATCTTCCAAACCTCCATATACAAACTTTAGAAATCCCAACCACCTTTCAAAAACCAACTGAGAAGCTACTTTATTCATAAAGGAATCTATTCTTTATTGACAAAAGACCCCTTTCACTATATAATCATACTATATCATTTTATTTCTTCTAGCATCCTGTCCCATTATGCTATGTACTAGTATTGACTGTGTATTTGTTTTATTTCTTTTACTAAAGGACACTAAAGGTAAAGTGTCTTATTCATCTCTATACTTCCTGTAGTGACATTCAAAATGATGTGTATATAAAGGGCTTAATAAATGTTTGTTGAGTGAATAAACTGATCAATGAATAAAAGATGTAAACTTTCTAGTGTTGACTTTATATGAAAGATAGAAAGAAATATGCTCCCTCACATAGCTCACTCATTGTTCATATTCTGAGAAATTCCCACATTGTATAGACATTGCTAAAAATAAATTCCATTAAATTAAAATGTCATTTTGATATAACAGGCTACAACTTGTTAGTTGTAATTAATTCACCCAACCAATTAGCCAATGCTCTAGGAGAATTTTAAAAGAATAAACATAGTTCAAGCAGATCTTGATGGTAACAGATACAAGACAGAAGAAGCCTAGTTCATCTATATAAACAAACAACAGAGATCTCTGGAAAAAAATTTAGAGTCCTGGGTTTGGAGTTTTTTAAGATAGCACAAAAACAAGTAAAAATCAGTGATAAAAAGAATAATGGTTAAAGTAGCACAGCCAATGTTATAATTCTGCTTAGGTTCAACCCTAGATAAGCAAAAATCTGAGCTTAATATTATACAATTGCATATTGGTGCAGAGGTGGAATTATATTCATATATTTTTACTTTGAAATATGGAGATACATTTCTACCTTTAGGTATGATGAAGTAATCTGCCACAGACAAATGCTCTAATGAAGACATCTAGAAAAGTCAGGTAAAGTATAAAAGTCATGCTATTAAACCACAAGTGTAAAAACAATAAGTAATAAATGAAATTTCTAAGATCAAAGAGGTATTCACTAAGGCATTAAATCTTATAATAAGAAGCTGCTTTTCCTTAAGAGTATTTGCCAAATCTCTTCAAGGTCTAAATTTAGAATCTGAAACTTGCTGTCCCAGGAGTCACTTCAGAGGAAGTATGAAACCAGTTGAGTTTGGTTGGTGAAAAATTCTATACTGGCAAAACTGGAAACTTCAGGTGCCCCAAACACAATTCCAATCTACCTTTTAAGACATTTGTCTAAAATTATTTAACTGTACATGCTTGAGGCTAAAGAGCTAAATTGAAAACTTGAGAAAAGCAGAACAAAGACGAAGACCTGGCAGGTTTTTATTTTTTTTTTTAAAGATTTTTTTATTCATGAACACAAGAGCTGGGGTATAGGCCAGAGGTGCAGGGGGGTTGAAAACATTCACCAGAGGTAGCATGGGATGCAGAACAGGCAGACTGACTGAAATACACTGCTGAGGGGAGCAGCGGGTGAGGCAGGAGAGGTCTGCTGCGCCATGTGAGTCTCCTCCTTGGCCAGGGATAGAACTTATGCTGCAGTGGCTGTGGGAGCCCCACAGTGCAGCGCTCAACCCCTTGTGCCATCAGGGAGGCCCCTGCCAGGTTTTTAATTGACAGATATGACTTCAGAATTTGGGCATAATCTAAGGAAGAGTGAGTCTAGCAGACAAGGTTAGAAGAGTGATCCTGAAGACATTCAGTAAAGTTTCAATTAACCATAGAAAGTCAGGCTCAGGATCTCAGAAAAGATATCCAGGTACGAAAGGAGTTCTTCATCAATAGATTGAGGCTATTAAAAAAAATAAAAACAGATACTAAATATGAAAGAACAAAAGGCAGTCACGGAAAACAGGGAAGTAGGCTTAATCCTGAAGAAGAAAGAATCAATGTAGTACGAGATAAAATATACAAATGACCCAAGTGGAGTAGGAGAGAGAAAAAAGATTTAGGAAAAAGGAAGAAACTATGAAAAATATCAAGCTCTATTAGAAGATGAACAATAAAAATAAAAGATATCACAGAAGGTGAAAAGAGAGAAACAGAACAGATAACCTAAGTTGATAATAAGAAATTATCACTGAGGACTTCTCAAACCTATGGTAAGAACTAACCAAAGAAATCCAGAAAGTTTATAAAACAACCAAATTTCTAAATGCAAAAAAGACCTAAGCCGAGACATAACGTTGTAAAGTTATCAAAAGTCAGTAATATAGAAAAACTATTAAAAGCACGTATGGAACAAATATGCAACTAGACAAAAGAGAATGAAAATGTCAATGATATCATTGCAGTCCTACAAGGAGAGGAGAATACAAGGAGTAAAATGGCATATGAACAAATAAAGGGCAAGAGTTTTCCAAAACTCATAAAAGACTGCAATTCACAGGTTCAGGAATCTTAGAAGATCTTAAGGAGATTTTCTTTTTTTAATTCATTGAGTCATATCATAGTCAAACTGCTAAAACCTAGATGCTATCAGAAAATCTTTAAGATGGCTAGAAAAAAACACCTTATCTTCAAAGAAGTATTGATAAGTCTAATAATAATTAACAATTATATAAACCAAATCAGCATCTTTGCAAAGCTGGAAGGAAATATTTATCAATGATATAATTCTATTCCTAATAAAATTATCTTTCAAAATTCATGCTGAAAGAAATATATTATCAAAGAAACAAAAACTAAGAGAATTTATCATTTAGGAGACCTGAAAAAGGAGAGATACTAAAAATAATTTGGCAGCTAGAAAATGATAGCAAACAGAAACATGGAAAAGAAATTAAGAGAAGGGGAATTTTTAAATATGTTTTTAAATACAAATCAATACTCAACATATAAGACAATAGAAGCATTTTTAAATTTAAAATACATATAGAATTAAAATGTGTTAATAAGGTAGACGTATAAACCTAATAAAGTGGGTGATTAGGTTTGGGCATTATTAGAGCATTGAAAAAGTAGTGCTTAAACTGTAACAAGTCATGAATTTTTTCATTAATCTATAGGATAACCTCTTTATATAAGCAGATATAAAACTAAGATTGTCATATTGGATTTGTAAAATGATCTCCTTAAAAAAAGGCATGCCTTAAATATTAAAGAAAAGTTGAAATAAAAGTATGAAATAAAGACAGGTCATGAAAATGTTACCAACATAATCCTAATATAATGACATCAATATATAAGACTAAGTATATCCAAAGGCAAGACACATTACTGAAGATATTTTTAAAGACTTAAGTTTCTCACTTATGAGAAAAAAGCATAGTCCTAAACTTGTATGCACCCAAAACAAGAATGTCAGCACATATTGTAAAAAAGTGTCTGGTGTCTGAACCTAACAAATACAGATAAACAAACGCAGATCATATTAGCATGTTTTAAAACATTTCTCTCAATAGGTTGAGAGATGTGAACAACCCCTTTACAGATGGATGGATAACAATCATATAAACCATACCATGAAGAACTGTTCATTACTAAAAAGAAAATAACTATTGATACAAGAAACAATGTGAGGGGCCTCCCTGGTGGCGCAGTGGGTTAAGCAGTGCACTATGAAGCAAATTGCAGCCACTGCAGCATGAGTTCAATCCCTGCCCCCGGCCGGGGTGGGGGGGGGTAACCCACATGGCATAGCAGACCTTTCCTGTCACGCCCACTGCAGTGTATTTCAGTTGATCTGCCTGTTCCGATGCACAGTCTCTGGTGAATCCTCTCACACACCTCTGTCTTACAGCCCAGTTCTTGTATGTCTAAATAAATCTTCTAAAAAATATCTAAGTCTGCCCACTCTGTCTCTGGTGGATCCTCTCACCCCTATACCTCTGGCCTCTCTCTCCCCAGTGATTTTATGCATAAATAAATAAATCTTTTAAAAAAAGAAACAACATGAATGGATAACAAAGTAGTTATACTGATTGAAAGAACATATACAAAATGAGTAGAAACTGTAAACTTCCATTTGTATAGAATATTAAAATATTCAAGTAATCTGCAGTTGAAGAAAACAAATCAATAGTTGACCAGGGACAGGAGAAGGAAGGAGATAAGTGAAAGGGAGAGCTGTGATGACAGTTATATAACCTATATATATAAAAACTTATCAAACTGTACACTTTATAGACACTTTAAATTTCTGAATGTGAATCATTTATTGAAACAGCAATAAAAGGTCAGTAAGTCTAGGGGCCTCCCTGGTAGCACAGGGGCTAAGTCTCAACACTGTCAAGCTATCCGCAGCCACTGCAGCACAAGTTTGGTCCTGGCGAAGGAGCTGACCCACATGGAGCAGCCGACCTCTCCTGTCTAAGCCACTGCTCCCCTCAGCAGTGTATTTCAGTAGATCTACCTGTTCTGATGCACAGTCTCTGGTGAATCCTCTCACACACCCCCACACACCTCTGTCTTACAGCCTAAATGTATGTCTAAATAAATCTTTTAAAAAGTATCTAAGTCTAGAGATCTGAACAAGACAATTAACAAATGGACCAAATGGCAAGCAGAAGCAGAAAGAAGAGTACACAATATCAACAGAATGCATATCCCATTCAAGTGCACCTGGACCCCAGGCTCTCAATGGGTTCCAGGACTTTGTGTGAAAAAGACTTACTGGATCTTAGAGCACCAGCCTTAAGAGAAGGCATCTTATGTGATGCATATTTGGTGGGCATTTGGGGTATTCCATAGGTACCATTCTTTTTTATTAACTCAGATATTAAACTATGAGTAAAAGTATCATATGATCTAGAAAGTTCACTTCTGGATATGTATCCAAAGCAAAAATATTAACTCAAAATGAACAGAAATCCTATGTTCATTATAGGGTTATTTGCAATAGCCAATATATGGAAACAAACTAAGTGTCCATCTGGATGAATAGGTTAAGAAAAAAAAAAGGGGCCCGCCCTGGTGGCGCAGTGGGTTAAGCAGCGCACTGTGAAGCAAACCGCAGCCACTGCAGCACAAGTTCGATCCCTGCCGCTGGCCAGGGAGGAGACCCATATGGAGTAGCAGACCTCTCCTGCCTCGCCCGCTGCTCCCCTCAGCAGTGTGTTTCTGTCGATCTGCCTGTTCTGCATCCTGCTCTGTCTGGTGGATTCTCTTGCCACCCCCACACCTCTGGCCTGTACCCCAGTGCTTGTGTGCATAAATAAATAAATCTTTAAAAAAAAAAAAAGAAAAAAGAAAAAAAAAAGGTAGTGCGTAGTATATATATATGCGGTGTAATTATTATTCAACAATTAAAAAAAAGAGATAAAATCCTGCCATTTGTGACAACATGAATGAACCTGGAGGGCATTATGCTAAATGAGTATGTCAGCTATAGAAAGGCAAATCCTATATGAACTGACATGTATGAGGAATCTAAAACCAAAATAAACCAAGTTCATAATTGTTAGTTGCCAGAGGCATGGGGTGGTGGAGGACAGGTAGGTAGGAGGTGGGAGAGGACTCTGGAATGAATGACTATGGGAATATAATGTACAGCTTCACTATAGTTAATAATACCATATTATGTATTTGAAAGTTGCTCAGAGAGTAGATCTGAGAAGTTTCATCACAAGAATTTACTAACTATGTATGGGATAGATGTTAACTGAACTTACTGTGTTGATCGTTTTGCCAATACACATATTGAGTCATTATTTTGTACACTTGAAACTAACATAATATGATGTGTCAATTATACCTCAATAGAAGAAAATGCACCCAGTGTGCTGAAACTGATTTTATATAAGCACAGAAGCATGAAAGGAAGCAATTCCAGAGAAAACACAGTAACAAGCAGAAGCATCGCAGTAAATTATCCTGTTGGTTTATTTGGTAAAAATGCATACCAGCTTCTGATATATGACTGATCTTTCAATCTGTAGTATCCAGTGATGGCATACATATTTTGAATGTGTATGTCACTATGACAATTTTGATTAAAAAAAAAACTTTTAATGTGTTCCATGTGTCCCCTTTATTCCCTCAAATAACAGAAATCAGTGTATACTTCCATAACAAAGTTCATTATTTTAGGATATGTGGTAAGAAGGAACCAAAAACAGTGCTCTATAATTTTAATTAGTAGAGGCATTTCTATTTTTATAATATTATCTTCATATAGTGTAGTTAAAATATATTACTGTACTATAACAGTTCATTATTTTTATAGCTTACAATACTGAAAAGAGGAAAAAGATGATTTATCAACTTCTAATGAAAATACTTTCTACATCTGTAGGATTTTTCATTTAATAAAATCACACTAACAACTAGTATATCAATAATTCCTTAGCTCTCTGAGACTGTGACAGGATAATAGAAAAATTATCATTAACTTGTAGATTCACAAAATCACAAGATAATTTTGTTAAAGCTACTTAGTTTAGGTTTTTTGTTTTATTTCATGTTAAAGATTTATTTTATTTACTTATGCATACAAGAACTGGGGTCCAGACCAGAGGTCTGGATGTGAGAGGATTCACCGGAGACAGAGTGAGGAGCAGAACAGGCAGATCCACTGAAACACACTGCTGAGGGGAGCAGCGGGTACGGCAGGAGAGGTCTGCTGCACTATATGTGTTAGCTCCCTGGCTGGGATTGAACTTGTGCTGCCATGGCTGGTGATAGCTTGATAGCACTGAGACTTTAATCCCTGAGCCACCAGGGAGGCCCTCAATTTAACTTTTAAAACCTTCTTTTCAATTGCTGAACAGGTTTTGATTTTAAAAAAAAGCCCTGAAAAGGTAACAATTATACTGTTAATGCATTATCATTATAATCTTTTTTCCATGGCTTTTACCATGTGCTTTTCTGGTTCGTTATCAGTGGAGAAGTCATACAAAATAAACATATTCCCTCTTTTTATGATAACCCATGAAATGTTTGAATATGGCAATCATTGTCCCTGATGGTCCTTATTATCAGGTTTTTCCCATCACAGTTCAAATGACATAGCTTCTTCTCCATTCTGGTCAGCTGTCGCCATGAGGGTTCATCTCACAACAGTGCATGGTCCACAGAGGGCCCAATACTCCTGTTGTTCTATGACTAGTGCTAAGTAGAGCAGGACTTGGTTCTCCCTGTGGGCACTGAGAACAGAAGGAGAGTGCTCATGTTCTCAGAGGCTTGATTACAGCATTAACTGGCATAGAATTAAGTTTAGGAAAAGCACTAACGTATTTTACTTATTCTCAAGAAATTGTATCTCCTCTCTGAAATTGTGCTGCTATGTTTTTAGGCCTAAGTACAGAACTCTAGATTTATCCCAATTATTTCTGTAATAGTGATGTACTCATTTCTCAAGAACATCCAATTCATGATAAGAAAAATATGAAAACTCCCACATTCCTATTCTATTATGTATTATGATTGCACCGTCTACTTTTTCAAAGACAAAATAAAGTGGAAAAATAGAAATTATCTAACTATTGGTGACTAATCTTCCATTATAAGAGAAAATGGAGAAAGTGAATGTTATTTGTACTCTTTTTCATTTTTTTGCTTAATTTAGCAAACAAGTGTCAATTCTCTGCTTCATTTTACCTGTATAGACACAGCTTGAACAAGAATTCTAATTTAAGGGGATGAAGTTGTCAATAGAATTGTTTCTTGATCAATCACGATTCACTCAGCTGCTGTAGAGCAAAGCACCAGGCACTGTATTACATCTTACTTTGCTTTAGCTGAGGGCACACAATTCAAGTTTCCCATCATTTATATTGAGTCTAGTGATTATTTTTGTTTTCTTTTCCTTCTGGCACACACCATTTTTCAACTTTACTAATAAAATGTTGATGAAAGCCATAGAATGCCATAAATGAAATCTTTTAGTTATATCATTTTATTAATAGCATTTAACTTTGGTTGTTAAACTATTAACAACACATAATAAAACAGTTACGGTTTTGCATTAGCAGAGTAAATGCATCCCAGTGAATAACAATAAACCATTCACAATTTACTAGGAGCTCAATTTAACCCAAATTATACTGTTAGCAATATGCCTGGTTTACTCACATAAAATTTTTAAAAATACTCTCAAGAATTAACATAAAACACCTTGTGCTGTCTATGTAGACTAACTCATAGATGGAATGGGCAATAGAAATTGTCAAAATTAACATTTAAGCCAGTCTTTTCAGAATAATGCAATCAATGTCTGAGCCTTGTAAAATGTTTGCCACTCTTATTTTTTTTAAAAAGGTTTATTTATTTATGCATATGTATAGAAGAACTGGGGTGTAAGCCAGAGAGCATTCATCAGGGACAGAGTGGGAAGCAAAACAGGTGGATCTACTGAGATACACTGCTGAAGGGAGCAGCAAGAGAGACAGGGAGGTCTTCTGCACCATATATGGGTTAGCTCTGTGCCCTGAGATTGAACTGAGGGCACAGTGGTGTCAGTGCTGAGACTAACCCCTATACCACCAGGGAGGCCCTTTTTCTTTTAACTGTGTATCTCCATTTGTCTTTGAGTTGTATTTACAGTGGTGATGTGAAATACATCATACTGTCCATTTAAGAATACATGGTGTTTTACAGGTTCATGGTCCACCCATAAAACTCAAATTATTTTTTCAAGGGTTAGAGATTTGGGTGGATGTAGAAGTTTGGTAGGTCAATGGAGAGGAGTACATAGGTAGAGGGCATATCAGGGAAGATAGGGAAGGGATTGGCAGGTCCAGAGGCTGAATCATGGATGAAAGACTTGGCAGATGGGTAGAAGAAGTGATATTACTGGAGGGCTTTTTTCCATTTGGAAAATATTGTTTTATTGTATTACAAGCATTTATAATCATAGTCATAGAGTAAGAACCTTTATTCCTTACAGATATCCTCTCTAGAGCATTTTAGATGATTATCATAAGACCTATTAAGTCTCTGAGTTATTAATTACTTTATATACATGAACATCCATGAGGAATTATGAAATATACTGAAATAGATGCTGAGACAGACTTGTAGAATCAGTTGCCCATGATCTCCCATCTAGTTGTGGATATACTGTCAAGGAGAGCAGTGACCCTAATGGCAGATTTCCTGTTCTTGTACATAACACTCAACAACCATTCAGTATCTGTATTTAGGCAGTTTCTGCTTAAACAATTCTGAAAAAGGGGCGCTAATTTTCCCTAACCCACCTACCCTATTTTTGACATTCCAATTTAGTCCTTCCTTATTTTGAATCTGTATGACTAATGTATATACCTACTGGTCCTGGTTTAGTTCCATAGAGTGGGACAGAGTAAATGCTACTATCAGAGATACATTCAAATATATGAAGCATCTTTGAAGACCAATCCTCCAAATGTCCTTTTCATAATTTTTCAAATAAAACACTTCCACCTCCTTCAGAATGATGGACTTGAGATCCTTACACGTTCAGATTGCTCTACCTGACTACAATCATTTGTCAACAGCCATTCAAAGCTGTGGGATCAAAACTGAGGAGCAGTATTTCACATATTGGCTAGCCATTAGCGATTGCCTTGGGTTCTAGCTTTCCTTCTCCTGGATGAGAGACCAGAGAACCCTAGTGTTTCTGACCGAAGCTGACTGCTTCTGACTTAGTAAAAGCAAATCCACAGGTTCGTGATCTGCATACTATAATGAGGACACGGACATACTTGGATGATGTTGCTTGAATTAAAAAATGTGTGGTTGAGTGCACAGCACTTTCAGACCAGTGTTTAGCAGTGAGCTACTTCCTAATGAGGGAACCAAGCTAGTTGTTTAGTCTGCCTTGCTGATTGTCATTTTAGCTCTAGAGAGCCAAGAAATTCATGCCAAATCCTGCCTGCACGGCAATCATATCATAGAGCTGGCATCACATCATATCACTATTGCATCCTAACATGAAATCAAGAAAATTTTCTAGATTGTTAGGTCATTCTTCCCCAGTTCATACTTGAATAGGTTCTTTACTTTAATGTAAGTGATGAACTATGTCTTTATATTCAGAAAACTTTATTTCTGAGTTGTGACCTCTGCCTCCTTCTCGGTTAGTCAGTCAAGATGCTAGCTTTCTCTTTCAGAACAGTGTTATCCTGTATTATTTTCAAGACCTGATAGAAAATGGGTTTTAGGAACAATCTCACACTCATGACTATCCCATTAAGACAGCAGCTGGGTCCAGCAAAATCACCTCAGCAAGGAACAGCATAGTAAGGACATGAGAAAGAGCACCAGCTTTGCACAGCAGCAGGTACAGACAGAAAAACCTACACTGTCTTAGGCCACTACAGAGACTATTGCCTTAGCCTGAAAATTCTCTTTGACTTCTATAAAAAGAAATTAAGTTTCAAATATCTAAGTAATTCAAGAAGAACCTATAAGTCTCATTAAGATGTCCTTAGAAAAGGTTTATTGAGTTCCCCAAAATGGTACTAACGATAATGGCCCATCACTAAGTGTTTACTACAGTCCAGGCAATTCACGTGAGCTCTATCTTTCAATCCCCTCAACAACCCACTGAGGCTGATACAATTATTATGCCTATCTTACAAAAGAGGAAACTAAGCTACTTCCCCAGAATCTAGAGATTGAAAGAGAAATCTCAGAAATTTCAGGATACATACCCAGTCTATTTTTTTTTTCCAATAATAATTATCACAACCCCTTTTCCGCCCTAACTTATTTGGTAGTCTTACATTCTAAAGCATTTTCTTCTACATTACAATCTGGTAAGCCCATTACCATTTTGAGTTTCAATACTTTTTCATTCTCCAACTTAATACCTCACATTTTTCTTTATTGAATCTAGCTCTGTTCATTTGTCAACATTGTAAGCATGTACCGTGTTCCCAGTATTGTTCTAAGAGCATTTCTAAATAGGAAAGGTGTTTTGATTTGTGAACAAAGATCTTAATTATACATTCAACTGGGAGAACAACACATCTAAAGAAAGTTGTTCTCAGTGAACTGTCAAAGTACACACCTGGACTGTGCTTAAAAGAAGAGAACTTACCTTACAAACATACATATTTGATGCTTAAAGTCCGCTTTGTTTATAGAAATAAAATGGATGAGGAAAACCTCAGATCTGTGAAGAGACTAGCCTGTAATTGTCTTTGAAATATTCCATTATAACTTAAAGTGCATTTCAATGGTTCACAAAGGGAAAGAACAAACCTAATTAAGTGCATTCTGCAATAGGTTAACAGATTTAGTGACACAGCTTTATCCCAATCCCCTTGACCATCAAACAAATTAAAACACACACACACACACATTTATACAGAAAACTATTCAGCAAACACCTGACATTGTATCCCCCAGACCACACACCCTGTCACTAGTCATAGCTGGTTCCACTATACATCAGGGACTTCTTGTTGGATCAAATATTCCCTAATCACCAAAACTTCTGTTCCTCAGCTGCAACTGCATGAGGTTGCTGGGAGCCAGAGAACCATTTAGAGCCTCATATGGCTGCCTAATGCTCCCCAGGGTCTTGGGATGCAGCTGCAAAGAGAGAGGACCAAAGTCACAGCCCAGCACACCCAGCTCCCAGATGCCTTGGCCACTGCTCTGCCAGCACCAGAGTAGGTCTGACCACTACCCCATGAGTGTTCCTGAATGAATTCCTTGGGAACCCCACCCAAAATGATATCCCTGTCTATTTTCCTTTGGAATGCACTACTTTCTAAGCTCACAGAGATATGTGCATAGAATGAAGAAGCCGAAGAGAAAGGAAGGGAACTGTTCGGCAAACACCTGACAACATCCAACTTTCAGTTTCTTCACTTAATGGCAGAAGGACAGCAGTGAACTGGACCCTTCTGTGAACAACTGTGCTAATCCCAACTGGAACTTGCCCCTTTCTGGGTTGCCAGTTCTACCAGGGTTTGGGTTTGTTTGGTGACCTCTGCTCCCTTTCTTTATCCCTGATTTTGATGAAGGCGCCAACTCAGATTCTGAAGAAACCAAAATGGTCCTTCTTGAAGTATAAACATAGTTCTTCATCAATCTACCACCAGTTTTCTGATGCATCAGACTGAGTTGTGGCCATTTTCTACCTCTCCCTGGGAAAAAGGAAAGGCCAGCCACTACTATCCTTTTTCATCAATGAAGTTTTCACTCATCATATTAAATTTAGTCAAGATTACTTTCTTGCCTAATAACCACAGTTGTTTGCATGAGTACTTAATAAGTGCCAGACTTGTTAGTAAATGTTTTGCACTCACTGCCTTCCTCAGTCCTCATAACCACCCCATGATGTAAGTACCATCTTAAGTCTCACATTTCCTATAAACTGACACTCCGAGATAATAGGGATTTTGTTTAAGGTCACACAAGTACTAAGTGAACAGACCAGAATTTGAACTAGATCTCACTAATGGCAGGGCTATATAACCTAAAGTAAAAATACCCTCAATTTCCTGCTTAATGGGATAAAGGTTTAGGTAATTCAATACAAATTGAAAAGGCTTTCAAATGATAACTTTTAACAAATTTTTGACTTATGAATAGCACAGAAAGAACGGATTTCAGGCTTACATTTTTATGAACTATTTTTGCTTTGGCAATTTCTCAAACTTAAGTTACTTCAGTGATATATTACACTCTGTTTATTATCTACAAAGAGCACAAATAGTTAGAAAAATGTTTTTGACCCCTACCAAAAGCAAATATGACCTCGTTTCCAAACCAGAAACCTTGGTCTGAACTTTGAATACTGATTTGGAAACAAGTTTTTAAAAGAATTAGCTCAAAGCAGCAGGTTTGTAGCTTATATGACACAAGATGATCAATGACCACATTAGCTACTAATCTAAGGCATAAAACATGCATGAGGCATTAGCATGGAAATCTAACACGTTCCCACCCCAGGTGGCACTGGATTTCTAATCTGTTGTCCCATCTAATAGGAATAAACTTAAATAGCTTATTTAGAGCTTCATTTACAAATTTAATAATCAGGGTGATTTACTTATAAGGCAGGGGAGGAGAAAAGGAGAAAGGAGGACAGCTGGGTGGGGATTGAAATTGGAGAAAGAAAACAGAAGTCATTTTGAACAAGCCAAACTCAGTATATTTTTGCCTTGAAAACTAACTCCCACTCTGATGGGAGAGAATCAGGATTAGAGAAAAGCATGACCTCTAGACGCTGAATGTTGGTTGGGGACTAACAAACAAAATCTTGTTAGAGGGAGCTAAGCAAGGGATTTATTCTCACAAACAAAGATCGCTAAGATCGATCTTCAAGACAGGAATGCTACTACCTTCTTTGCAAGAATTAAAAGGTAACTAAAGCAAAGTGACTGATACAGTGACTGCCACTACGAGGCACCGCTGATTCCAATTTTGGATTCACCAATAAGTGCTGGTTCTGCAGTACTGGGACTGAACCAGTCGCAGATTTTGACAAGGTGCTTCTCTCGACAAACACAGGGCAAGGACAATAGCTGGATGAGTTCATTATTTATTTTGTTATTACATAGAAAATGGGCAAATGAGGTTCAATTAACTGGAAACAATCAGTTACGTAGCCTGTCACCCACCTCTAAGTGACCAAAGTTTCACTAGGAATATTTATATGGCCTGGCTGCAGGCTTATGTTCTGGACTCTTGCTGTTAGCAAGAGTCCAAGTGGAAAGCCACATACCTCTACATTTAGAACTTATAAAGTAGCTAATAACATGTAAATAAAATAGTCTGTATCCCCTTATCTAGAAAAAAAAATACTATCTGCAAGTATTACTACTTGGCACCTGGAAGGCTAAATTCAGATTTATAATTTTCAGAACCCTTGCAGTTTTGTGCCAGGACACCACAGCATGGGAAGAACCAGCTCTCCCCCCGCTTCTCATCCTGCTTCTGTCCTCTGCGCTGAGGGGACTTGCACTTGCATGTATATGGACACTGCGGGCCTCATGTCCACGTTCCATCTTCACCCCCATTCCCACAGACAGCATGCCAAGGCAACCTATTCAGCCACTACTGAGCCTACGAAGAGTATGGTTGGTCCTCCCCCTACAGGAAAATCCTAGGATGAGGCTCTGAAAGCACAGACTTGCTTAAGGCTGGAATTTCCAGGGTCCCAAATGTCTAGAGTTCTCTGAAGGTGCAGAGGTTCTAAGTGGCCACAAAGACTAAAGGTGACTTTGAGGACACTGCATCATAGTGAGAGAAAAGCAGAACCAGAGACAAGCCACTTAATACAAGGAATCCAATGCAGTAAAACCTTTTACCCGATTCAGTAAAACCTACTTACTCACTTGAGTTAGTAGATCTTCTCATTGTCCCACCGCCATCCGGAAGGGCAGCATGTTATTATGTTCACTGCAGGGGAGCCCAATGCGACCCATAAAGTGTCTCCAAGGAAGATAGTCCATCTGCAATGGAAAGTGTGGACATTATTATTAGCCCTTCTAATTTCACTTCATGCACTAAATCAGTTTTAATAATTAGCAGCTTCCACCTCCAAACAATTAGCTAGAATGGTAAATATTCAATCAAAAGATGGACAAAGCTAATTAACCTTCAATTGTCTTCAGAGAAATGTCAGAAGAATTTTTTTACATATTATGTATTTTACAGAGTTTTTTTCACGGCTAAAGGTGTCATGAGGTGTTTTCCTGTCCATCCTCATTACTTAAAAGCATGGTCCTCCTCACATGTCTAGTAATCCTTAGCACCACTGAAAGATTTTCTAGGTCATGGACATAACTTTTGCAAACTGTATTAATCCATAACGCTCATTTCAGAAGGTTATAAATAGAGGATACAAGCTATTCCCAACAGCTTGTTATCGACTCAGATAGCAGCCCTACCAGAAAAAAAGCCCAAAGTGGAAGACCCTCATATCACCTGCCCAAACTGGGTTGAGCCTCTGCAGAAAGACCAAATGTTCAGGGACAAGTAGCAGCACCTTTAGTTAAGACTGTTTCCCTCCATGAGTTGGTCTTAGCCTTCACCTTTTTCCTGCCTCTCAAAGGCTTTCTACCTCCAAGATTCTCAAACCACACTGTAATCACCTGGAGAGCATTAAAACTCATCTTCAGAGAGTTTGACTTAATTGGTGCAGCCTGAGCATGGAGCGTTCTGAGAGCTCCCCAGGTGACTCTAACACGCAGCCAGGTTTGCGAATCATCACTGCACCGCCGCTGCCCCAATCGACATGCTCTTCCCCGCACTCTTGTACTCATATGCCCTTTCCTTCTGCTTCAAATGTCCTTTTACTACCTTGCAAACTTTATCTCATCCTCTAAGACTCAGTCGGATAAAGCCCTGTCCCAGCCAGGTCTTCCCGTTTTGAGAGATCCAAGAACACCTTAGGCATCCCCTTAATAGAGTTAACAAAGACCAATGTGATGTTGAATGTAAAAGAAAAACTATTAATTCACACTGGGTGATAGGTGTTAACTAGGTCTATTCCAGACAAACTGGAGCATAGGATCAATCTAGCCACTATTTTATACTAACCCATGATTGCAGACTCACTTGCCTGTCTTCTACTCAAGGATGTAAAAACAAGGCAGGGGGTGAACTTACTTGTCTCTCTAATCTCAATGACCAGTACACATTTGATACTGTATTCTATGGGAAACATCTTTTAATAGTTCAATGTATGGACTCTATAACCAAAGAGCATGGATCCAATTCCAGCTCTGTCATCTATCAGCTGTGTGAATGAACGATTTCTTATGCTTTAATGGCTTCATCTCTGAAATGGGAAGATTAAGGGAATTATTTAAGAGGATTGCTTAAAGGTTTAAAGGAGTTGATATGTGTAAAACACTGAAAACAGCACCTGAACAGAAGAAGCATTATAAAGAGCTTATTATTTATAGAAAGAACAGATAAATCAGTGGGATAAGCTCCAGGTGGCTATTTGCTATGGCAGCCCTCCAAACGATCGTGTCCATAGTGATGCTCACAATAATAATGGCTAACCTTCACTGATGACTCACGATGTTCCGGGTACTGTTACATGCTTTGCATACATTATCTAATTTGCTCTTCACTGCAACCCTATTAGGGAAATATATTATCTAATGCACTGAGTTTATAGATAAGAAAACTGAAGCTCACAAGTAAAGATTTCCACAGTCACTGTATTTTATCCTTCTACAAGAAAAAAGTCACTTCAATCCTCTCTCACTGTGAATTTCCTGCAATCCTTCTGAGAAATAAAAGGGCCTTTCTGAAGTCCTTGTTATTACACACTGTACCCAATGTTTGAGGAAATGGAGAGTGAAAAGGCAATGGCAGTGAAATCTGTGCTTTGGAGAGAGAGCTCTTGTTCACTACTTTTTGAAGTGTTTTAACAATTCATGGGAGAATATTATCAAGAGGATAATATATACAAAGCATTATTGGGGGTATTCCGAGGACACCCAAAATTACATAATCATCCCCTCCCTCCAAGGATTTAAAAATCTACTTGAGTATAGAGAGAAAATATTAAATAATTAACAACAGGATTAAAAGTGCAGTAATAGAAGGTAGAGTTTCAGAGCAACATATAATTAAACTCCAAGTAAATGGTGCAGTTTGCGCTTGCCATATAAGGTCAGGAAGAGAAGGACTTCCAATGAGAAGATGCTGAGGGAGCATAAGCACTGTTATCTTTAAACATTTACAATTCAACAAATATTCACCAAGAGTCACCATGTGTCACTCCATTACACACTGGGACTGTGGAGCTTACAAAAACAATGCTGTTCTCAAAGGCTAAAATTCCAGAGTAGGATCAACTCATGTGGACAGAAAAGTCAAATGATATAATAGCAGTAATGGAAGTATGTCTAGGATACTGTGGGGTCCAGAGAAGGGCTGCCTCCTAATCTGGACAAAGCCAGTAGGAGGAAGATGATAGAAGGCTCTCTAGAAGAAAGATTTCCACACTGCATCTTAGTGAAAAAAAATTAGCAAGGATGAAAAAGGGAATGGTGAGCCTCGCTGGTGGTGAAAGAGGTTTACAGCACTAGGAAGCTGTCAGCGGCCACTGCTTTAAAAAAAGGGGGGTGGGGGAATGGTGCAAAAGCACAGGGAAAGTAAGCATTAAATAAAACAAAATGAATATTGAAAGACTGAAACAATATAAACTTTTAGGAGATGGCAGGTGTGAAAGTTGAATGTTGGAGTCCTAGTGGGAAACAAAGTCCTCTAGAAAGGAAATACATAGATATAAAGCTAAAGAATAATTATTTTTTGAGTTTATGTGGATCAGTGGAATTCCAATGCAGGTTTCTCCCACTATCTAATCTAGTCCTGCTTTATACCTATAGGTGATCTCAAAATTAAAAGTTGCTTTTGCTTGTTTGCAATGCCGTCTTCCTTCAAGTCTCTGCCAGTGACACCAAAAAGCTGAAATGTGGAAGGCATAAAGGAAAAATAAAACAATTTCTGTTTGGGGCCCTGAACAAAGCTCATAAAATATACCTGCCACAGAGAGATGTACACAATCACTTGTCTAATTTTATTGAAAAATGCACATAACCTATTACTGAAAAGGGAAACACATGCTCCAAAAGTGATAGCTTTGATTTGTTACAGAGAAAAACACCGATTATTTATATATTTTCACTATACACATATATGAAGTGATATAAAACATACCTTCACCTTCCCACTATCTACTAGTGCGTCAATAAAATAATTGCTCAAAAGGCAGTCCTGCAGAGTGACTGAGCATGCATGCAGTTGGTTTGACTGTCAGGTGTTCAGTCCTAGCACGTCAGCAAACCAGCGGACAAGCACTTCCCCGAGTACTCTGAGCAACTTAGCACACCCAAGCCTTCATGACTTTGTCCATCAGATGAAAATAACAATAGAACCTACCACACGGGATTAAATGGTGGTCTTTTTATGAGGATTAAGTGATGTCATTCATGGTCAGTGCTTAGCACATGGGTTAGTATGCCATGAGACTCAAGGGTCTCAGAACTCTTAAACTTATACCAGAAATGATTCCACAATATAAAAAGGAAATATTTTTCAAAGAATTAAAGTGATTAGCTGGGACTAGCCAGTCTTTTTGAGGCCAACTATAGATAAGAAACCTCTTTTGTAAAGGAACATCCAATGCTTAAAGCAGGATCATTGTTCATACTTCTCTTCATATGTATTTCTGTCACTGTGACTTCCTTCATTTATATACATGAACCTTAAAAAAGCTCCCTGTTCGAAGCACTCCCCAAACATGAAGAAACATCTCAAAAGAAATGGTTTCTTTCCACTATAAACTGTTCGTAAAACGTGGGCTCCCTGCTTACAGACTTGCTGAAAATTAAGACACCGATACAGTTACAGGCTTGGGTAAACGGCTGTGGTCAGCTACAGGTTTAACCATACTAAATTAGTCCCTCCAGTGCAGCTGAGTTTTAAAACTTCAATCTTTTCCCTTAGATTTATCTATCACTCTGCTCACTCTCTTTCCCATCCTCCCCTCCAGTTTCATTTATATCTTACTTCTGGGGAATAATTTTTAAATGGAACCTTTGCCAAGATTCTGAATTGCTTGTATTGCTTAATGCATATACAAGTAGAAAAGGACATATCCAAAACCTGAGTATAAAAACTGTCATTCCAGAGCTTATAATATTTGGAGCTTGTAAAAAAAATTGGAGATTGTAAAAGGTGGAAATTTCAAAAGTGGGGGAAAAAACCTTTTTAAAGCACTAGGAATTTTGATCTGAAACCTTTGTGTTCTGCACATTACAGATGTAAAATATGGATCTTTCAATCAGGAGAAGAACAGGAATTGGGTAATACAGTCAAATGAACTTACATTTCCATATCTAACTCTCCTCTTTTTTTCTATTACAGAGAAAAACACTGAGTAATTCTAGAAAAAGAATCACTATCCCATTGTGCAAATCTACCTACTCAGAGGCATATGATTAAGATCCTAAGGAGTTCAGGTCTCTAGGTACAGAGAAATGTTAAAAAAAAACTTAAAACCTATGGTGAATTATCACTCTTTTAAGCTGTGATTAAGTTTAAAAATAAAACCATCCATGGCTTTTGTTCTACAGTTGAAACCAGAGGTCTACTTTCCCCCCACTGTCTTCACTTTTGCCTTCAAATAAAATCTTGCAGATCTGAGAGTCTTTTGTGGCTTAGGTTTATTAAACCCCGATATGATTCCTCCAGGGTTGAAGATCCTCTTGCTTAACTGCTTACCAAAGGTTTACAAATTGAAATGGTTCTCAGGGGAATTTTTTTCTGCCCAGTTAGTTCTGTTACTGCTGTCTCTGAAGTCAGAGATTATTGAGATAAAACTGATTAGAAAAGCCAAGTCTCTCTAACTTCCAACACCAAATAGGTCAGAAAAGCAGAAATCAGAAAGCTTGGAGCTCTTCCTGCTTTTATATTATTAAAAGATTTACTCTGGTAAGTGAAAGGCTTGTTTACTCAATACCAGTTTTCAGAACACAATGCCTCCAAGCATCTTTTTTTTCTCCACACAACACTCAAAGCCCAAATTCTTGATCAAATTCTGGGTTGAACTGGCCTGTGCCGTGTCAGTTATCGACAACTGCAAAGTGACTTCTTACAGACCCCACGTGGCACAGCATGGTAACTACACAGTTTAGTAAGAGACTTAACCCAAAAATGAAAACACTTGTTTAACAAGGACAAGAAAATTAGGAAATAAGTTGAAACTCCATGCTCTTTCTTTAGCATCAAGTTTTATGATATGTGGAAACAGAATACCAGTTCAACTTTAACTTTTCCCCCTAGGTCAGTGATGTTGTAGTATATTATGGCTAGTCCAAAGCATGCTTCCCCTGTTCCTAATAATAGGAAACATAAAAGTGTTTCTAAACAACTCTGACTTACAAGTGAGCCATGATCTAAAAGTTGTACTTTAACTGATGGGAGCTCAGAAGACATTTCTCATGGAAACAGAGGTTGTAGATCTCTACGTCTACAAATAATTGTACCATGTCATAAGACCCCCTCTACCTGCCCTCTGCAACCAGCAGCTACTGCCCAGCCTTCCAACTCCTTAACTGAGTTCACAGCTCCTAAGGGCTTCTCTGGTTGAACGGCTCCCCTTGTACAGTAACTAAAATCAACTCACATTGTGCTACAATCTGCCTCTACCTACCACTTGGGAGATCCTCCTCTCCAGGCCCAGAAAGTCATCTTCTGCCTTTTGTCTTCACATATCCATTGTGCATATATGTCCAATTCCTTGAATCATTTCTTCTAATGTGTATTCTGACCCCCACATGCCTAAATGTGCTGCATTTCATTTTTAATGTCATTTGTGTAACATGACGTGCACAGCAGGAGAGATCTGTGTGTATGGCTAGCACAGTTGGTCATTGATTACCCAAGGTCTAGGCGCCATGGTTTACTTCTGTTTTACTGAACACCAAGTCGTTGAAAGACTGTCCATGGAAGTTATTTGAGTTGGGAAGAGCCTTTTTGTTTATGATGTGTAACAGAGTGCCTTGGGTGGGAAACTTCCTTCGTTTTAAAGTATAGAGGTGAAGAACTGTAAATACCAGCCACTTCTGTAACTAGAACTAAAACCAACACAAAAACTCTGAATAAATCTTTATTTTCTGGGGGAGTCATTTGAATGGTATCAATTACCAGATTGTAAGGGAAATAGGCATCTATTACCCTGGAGTAGAGTAAAAGATTTTTTTTTTTTATAGCTTAACCACTCTGTTTCTCCCCACATCTTCAGAATTTCTACATCTAATGGAGAGTAGGGAAGGAGCAATTTGTACAGAGTTGGGAGGGGAGGATGTTCTGCTTAGTGAATAAATAAACCTACATGTCTTTTGTTTTTATAAACTGAACACTTCTAGAATATAATCTCTAAATTATATAATGGGTCATTTCAACAGAAATAAGAAGGCTATAATTCTAAATATCAATTATAATTTTGATCATTCCAAACCAAAAACAAAAATGTGATTTATGTTCAAAAGATCTTATATGAGAAGCAATCATATGCTTGCAGAAGCAAATATGAATATTAGTATATATGAAAGACTAGATACTCCAAGTTGAAGTCTCTATATTGATCTGCATTTCATTCAGTTTTAGCACATATAACTCAAATTGTATGGCCATTGCTCTCATTAAAATATGTCAAATTCCCCCTGGAATTCATGGCAGCCATCTGCCCAAATATTGGCTTCTTACATTTGAAATGCAATTGCATTGAAGTCACTGAATCTTTCAATCAATTACAAAGGATCTGAGCTCTTAGAGTTTACATTGATTGGCTACCATTTTCCTAATGGAGTCATAGCCTCTGTAATTACCTATTTGACGGGAGAGGTGCCTGCTTTCTGAAGGCTATATACCCTAGCTCTTCATTTACCTAAAATGTTAGTTGGCAGCCCTCATAAGAGCATCAGCTACAAAATGCTATTAGAGTTAATGTAAGTGTAACAGACTGATATTCTCATCTCGTCTCCATTTATTGCATATGGCTGCCTCATATTATTCTCTAACATGGATTGCATTTTTTAAGTAACTTTGATATACATTTTTATTTTATAATTCATCAAGAGTCAAAATTTATGCATTTGCACACACATTCCTATGTGCAGGCATATTCAAAAAGTGCTGCTGGATTCAAAAAGCAAAAATCATTTTTTCTAGGTATAGAAAAACATCTGACCCTCAGAAGATTTTTAATTGTGGCCTTTTAATGGGCATAAGAAAAAGTAGTTAAGACTCCCTTCCTTAATAAATATGGAAAGTGCTGAGAGAAGACTGCTGCTGAATTCAGACACAATATAGATCCCAATGTCATTTCAACCACTGATTATCTACCCGGTATAGGTTACATTTTTAATCTTTCTGAGCCTGTCTCTTCATTTGTAACATTAAGTATTAATATCATTTTTGTTTAATAATGATGAAATTGTTATAAAATAATTTGATATCTTTATAGTCAAAATAATAAAAATGAAGCTCCTTACACAGTAAGTATAAACTAAAACATCCGTATTTGCCAGGTGTGCTTACGGAAGAAGCCGCAACTATCTCAAAATGAAATACCTGTTTCTTGTTTAGGAATCTTCATGGATCTGATGAGTGGTTTGAGCTCACATGGCCAGTTAATCTGCACTTGGCTCCCGTTTGCAGTTTGAGTTCAGATCTGCTCTATCATGGATTCAAGAAGAAAGATCCACATCCTTCTTAGGCATGTTCTCCTCCTTGTAAACAGCAGAAATACAAGACCAAAGAAACTTTCTGAGACCTCACACTTATCACTTCTTCCCACTCTCCTTCCACTGGCCACAGCAAGCCACCTGGGCAACCCCAAAGTCCTTGTGGCTGGTGAGTATATTCCACTGGCAGGAATCACACCCAGGGCAGGAAAGAAGGGACAACTGTGAATGAATCCTCTCCACCACACCATTCAGTGACTTAGCTATTGTATGACACTATTACATTTCTATCTCTGAATATATCCTTGAGACTTCATAATAAATCATAGAACTGTGTTCCCAGTTACCTTCAAGAGATCAAGGCTTTAACGAAGATTTTGTTAGATGATTTCAATGATTTATTTTCAATTACTGTGAATATTCATTCAACAGAACTAAGTAACTGAAGCAGGTACTTCTTAAAAAAGTGTTACATTACTCAATACTTTCAGAGGTACTTCTTAAAAATAAAATGTATATATAACCTATTTTTACATTGTACCTATAACAAACTGTACATAAAATATTTTTGAAAGCAATTCAAGTATTATTTGGCTTCACTTACACACAACAACAACTCTGTTAAACCAGGAAAAATAAGACCTTGAAATACATTTAAGATCTTCCTCATGGATTTTTGGAATCAGAATTCTTGGCCCAGCTGGCATCCTCTCCACCCCATTAAGTGGCTGCTGCACATTGTTTCATAGTTTCTGATCTTATGTTCTTAATTGCACTTAACTTTGATCCCTTCTTCAATTCAAGGGTTTACTTCTAGATAAAATATGGTTATCATTAGTTTTAATAGCCTTCTAGAAATTACCTTTCTACCAACGCCAGTAGTCTCTTTTAAGACTACTCTAATCCTAGACCTTCCTAGTGGCACAGGGGTTAGTTAAAGTCTCAGCATTATCAAGCAATCACCAGCCACTATGGCATGAGTTTGATCCCTGGCCAGGGAACTGACCCACATGGCACAGCAGACCTCTCCTGTCTTGCCCACTGCTCCCCTCAGCAGTGTATTTCAGTAGATCCACCTGTTCTACTTCCCAATCTGTCCTGGTGAATCCTGTCAGCCCCACACCTCTGGCCTACATGCTGGTTCTTATATGCATAAATATTTTTTTAAAAAGATTACTTAGGTTCTCATTTTCCCCCTAAATTTAAAGTACTTGTTCTTTCTGGATATCTGTATCACTGTGATCTCTCTCTTTCTCTGTGTGTGTCTCTGTCTCTTTGTTGTTTGAAAAGTCTCTAAACTGCTTTAATAGTGAAGAGGCCTATGACCGCTTACTTGTTCTATAGTCCAATCTAAAAGCAAATATACCTGAAGCCAGGAATTAGAGGGGGAATGATATACTTTAGAATTTTGCCTACTTCATTACTTTTATAAAAATTACTTAAAGAACAGATATAATGTAGCATAATGTGTTCTTTAACCACAGAATCACAGATTTATAGTTTTGCAATTGTAAAGTACCTTAAAATTTATTCAGACTAACCTTCCTACCCCACCAATGCAGTTTTTCTATAAATCAACTGTAATCTAGTTTCTACTTCAACATTTTACTGACACAAGACTCACTCATTTGCGAACCATGATTTAAATTTTAAATTGCTGTAATATAAAATATGCCTTAAAACCTATATTTCTATAAATCCCACATTTTAATTACTTCTTCCCTCCAGAAAAATTTTGAATCAAAATAATATTTCAGATAAAAATTCCTTAAGTTTAAAAATCAACTTCCTTTCTGCACCCTAAGGATGTAATTTAAGTTTTCTCTTTTCCATAAATATTCTACTTCTCATAAGATATAATATCCACATATTTCACTATTCAAGTCACCCACATGGAATTTATTCTTAGTTGCTAAAAAAAAAAAAAAAACTCTTAAAACATGGTTCTTATACCTTAACCAAGCAATATTACACCAGTAATACATATTCATAGTAAAGCAGCATATTTGCACATTAGGAAATATAAAATAGTAATATATTGATAAATAGATTAAATGAAAGGAATCAAATAATTATTTCAATATACACAAACATATATTTGAAAATTTCTACCATTTAATAAAGATATTGGATATAGGGTAGAATAATTAATCTTTTTTGTTGGAGATCATCTTTTCCTAAAACAAAACCAACCCAATGACAAGATACCATCTATTTTGTTTTTTAAATTACATTTTAATTGAAGAGAGTACATATCCCACCATTCACTTTTACAGTGAATGATTTCAAATCGAGGACAAAATAATGATGCTGTTAAGCTGGAGAGTTCTTGGATTTCAGTAATTTATATTATCAAGTGATATAAAAGTTAAAAATAAATATTTTTGAAACCATTATTATATTATAAACCATTATTATGTATTAACAATTCTTTTTAAAGTGCTAAAACTTTTAAAATAACAAGTAAATAAATGCATGCATATGAGATAATTATACCATAAAAATATATTTTGTACATTAAAATAGAATAGACAGAAACTAAATAAAATGGAAAATAGGAACGCTTCATTCAAAATAGCAAAAAAACAGGGAAGAAAAAAAGGAGAAAGCAAGCGAGAAAAGGAGAGAAGGAAGACAATATTAAAGAGATACCAGTAATGCAGTTTAAGTAAAGACAATTAATAAATCATAAAAAAATAGAGAAAGACAAACATATATCAGTGTACTCTTACAGAAAAGGAAGACTAAATGTTGCAGAGATCTACTATAGTTAATTTATAAAGTTAATGGATTCAATTAAAATCTCATCAGGATTTTTTTTCATGGAATTTAGCCAAATGATTCTGGAATTTATTTTGAAAAATAGACAAATGAAAATATTTAGTAATAGACCATAAAATAACTTCTAAGTTATGTGAAGGAAAGGGAAGGGACCACATTAGCATGCAATAAAATGTGTTATGCAAAAACAATCATTAAAACTCTTTGTCACTACTGTCCAAATGGATATATTGTTTACAGGATTAAAGGAAAGATCAGGAATTATTCAAAGTACATATAAGTGCTTTATAATAATTATATTTTTAAAAACAAATAGAAAATAATTACCTTTATAATTATTACTATTATTATAAATTATAAATTATTACTCAGATCTAAATATAGAACTGAGATTATTGGTAAGCAATACACAAAAAGAACAAATTGGATGCACACCTTTCTGTAAACACCAAAATAATCACTATGCATGGTAAAAATTCTAAAAAAAACAAAAAACAAATAAATCAAGCTGTAGTAAAATTATCAGGATATAACATGTTATTAATTAGCTGATTTGGGTGGGGGTAGGGGCTTGGATAAGTTATCTCTCTGCCTTACAAAATAAATAACTGAAAAAACAAAAAAAATTAAAATTTGCATGTAAGAAGATGAAGTCAAATGTTGAACATAAAATAAAAATATGAAAATTAAAATTTGCATGTAAGAAGATGAAATCAAATGTTGAACATAAAATAAAAATATGAAAATACGGTATTATCAAGAAAATTATGTGATTTCAGTATGTTAAAACAGTATGCATGTATTTGTAAATGATGATCATTAAGGCTATATGGAATTATTGGCAATGTTTATAATGGCAAGTGAAAAATGACAAATAGGTAGTTTTTAAAAACCAAGTATACTTACTAGTATCATTTGGCTCAAAAATCATTTGATTAGTAATAATGTGTATAGTTTGTCTATATAAAATTAGCCAGGTGATTTAATCTTTCTGGGTCCTAATGTTTCAGTAATAAAATGGGGGTGCTCCCTATCATTGTTAAGATCCTATGAGATCCCATAATTAATGTAATTTGGCTCTCAGTCATTGCTTAATAAATCTGTTATAACTAGGGGGAAATACAGTATTTATCTCTCAAAAAGTTCTTGAAAGTTGTAAATATACTGCATCATCACTGCCTCAAAAAAAAAAACAAAAACATAATCATCCAAACACCCTTGGAGTAAATCATTGTTATTTAATTGATCATAAATCCTTCACTCTGTACCTTGCCTTCTACTCACAAGGCTTCCAAGTTCCTAGCTATCCACCCACAGAAGTAAAAGCAGTTGTAAAAATTCACAAGTTATTTTTTAAGTTTGGATAAACGATTAACAAAATTTCCTTCTTCTGTGTGAGGGTCTGACTTGCTATGCACTTTCTCATTGCTTCCTTGGGAATAAACCAAGATGGTATGTGCCAACTCTGTTACCGGGCAATAACTATGACCAAAAAGAAATGATCCCTAAGAAACAGATTGACTCCAACCTGGGAGAACTTCAAATTCCTGATGTGATGCCAAACCCAGAGCTTCCCTGTATAGAGTGAGTCTGCTCTGTTCGCTCTGGGAACTCTGGAAGCTATGCCTGTAGGGGTGTCACAAGAGGTACTGCCTCACATCAGGCATGAGGCTTTTAAGCCCAGGCAGATGTCCAATATGCATTTTTTTTCCTTTTAAGTGAGTTTATGATGGCAGCTATTGACTAAGGTAGACTGTTACATAGCCTGCTATTAGGACTCCAGTATGATTTCATCCTACACCCTCCAAATGGGCTGATAGTAAGGGTTGCCTATGTGAGAGTCTGGTGAGTGCGAAAGTCTAGTTAAATCTGAGACAATCCCTGGTGAACACTGCAGTAAGAAAAAGAAAAATCACATCTATCCTTGGAATTGAGATAGAGGAGAGGAAGGTTTCTGTTTATGCTTAGTAAAAGATATCAAGTGTTACTTTATAGATAACTACATGCTTTGAGCCTTCTCTAAGTAGCCATGGCAGAAATAATTTATATGTACAGGGGAGAAGATTAAGAAATTTCTTGGGTGAAAATGCTTGTGGAGAGTCTCCAGGAACAGGTTATAGATAATATTGATAGGCGACTGAGACATTCAAGTCGGTCTCACTTCCAAATCCCTGAGGACATCACACATAACTACATCACGGAGGCCCATCCCATGGTTATGGTACTCTGGGGAAGCTTTGTGACAGCACAGATAGCTATTCACAAGTGGCTTTCTTCCAATAGTCTTAGACTGCAATCGTGCCTTATCCAGTTTTATGTAATAGACTCACATATAGAAATCCAATTTCTCTCAAGAGAAAGCAGGGCTGAAGCTCAGTGGGTGGCTGAACTAAAAAACCAGTGTGTGGTATCCTTTGGCAAATGAGTAATTAATACATACTACTCATGACAATAATTTCTACTCTTATCATATAGTCCTCTTGGCCTCTCTGTTACCTCTAAGGGGGATAGTATTTGACCTGGGACTTTTTTTTTTTTTTTTAAGATTTCTTTATTTATGCGTAAAAGAGCTGAGGGCAGGCTAGTGGCATACCAGAGGTGAGAGGATTCACCAGAGACAGTGCGGAGCAGAACAGGGAGATCGACTAAAACACACTACTGAGGGGAGCAGCTGGCAAGGCAGGAGAGCAGGCAGAAGAGGTCTGCTGCGCCATGTGGTCCCTTCCCTGGCTGGGGGTCCAACTCGCCCTGCAGTGCAGCAGATGCTTCACATTGGGGCGCTCAACCTGCTGCGTCACCAGGGAGGCCCTGACCTGGGACTTTAAAGAACAAGGTTTCAATAGTTTAATTCAAAAGGGAACAGGGACCTTCAGGACAGGTTTGTGCCAACACAAATGGCCTAAAGTGACTAGTGTAGAGCATGGTGGTGGTAATGGGAGATGAGGCCAGAAATGAAATTTGAGCAAAAGAAGTATCAAAAAATTTTCAGTAAAGGAAAAACAAAATCAAACAAGCAGATTTTATTAACTACCCTGAAAATGACATGAAAGAACAGAGGAAAAAGAGGAAGGGAAATTAATATAGCTAGTTTTTCAGTAGCTGCAAAAGCTGTTTTCATAGGGCTTACATTAAACACGTTGTACATTTAAACATTTTGCTAAGATTATCAATCAAGTTTCCCCTATCGTTCCTTTGAATCCAAGTGAGACTCGTAAGATTTAGAATCAAATTACCTGAGTTTGAAACTTGTCTTCACCACTTACAAGCTGAGTAACCTTAAGCAAGTTATTTAAGCTCCCTGAGCCTTGGTGAGCACAACTAAATGCCAGAGGCAATAAGAATGCCTTTATCATCTGGTTGTGAGACCACTGTGAATGAACACAGAACAATGTAACTGAGAACCTGGCATCTAGTAAATATTTGATAAATAGCAATTATTGCAAAATAAGAGGTTTATGCCAATTAGGTTCAGTTTTAATCATCCTGGATCAACTTTGTAGTTTATCACAAACTGTATTTTTACTGAGAAGATCTTAACTACCTCCTCCAAATTTGTGTCCTATGTCTCAGGTGCCATGTCTCTAAGAGATCTCCCCTAAAATTAGCAGCAATTTATTAGCAAGAACAATTCTTTAACAAGAAATATAAGTACATTTTCCCACCACAATTAAGTTCCATTTGTATCATATTCTTCTATTTTACCCACAAAAATATGACAAAAATCTTTGTCATATGTTTTGCCAATTAAAAATACAGGGGACATCTATATTATTTAGACATAAAAAATAAAGAAAATAAAATTAATTTCTATGATATGACTTTGTTCTAGTGAAGAAGCCTCAATGATATCTGGAGATCAGTGCTTTCTCTTAAGTCCTCCTAAATCTCTTAATACTCTGTTTGAAAATTTTAAAAGAGATCTTTTAAAATCTACTTTATATCCCACTATCCATATTCCTCAGAGCGGAGCTACATTTATATTCTATACAAAACCCCTACTCAGAATTCTGTACTAATTGTTTCCATACTAAATATAGAGACAAATGTGAAAACCTTGAAAGGATTACATTTAACTCATCTTTAAAGTGGGGTTTAAGAAAGTTAATTCTAACAGATCTGAAATAAATACACACCACTGAACTCTGGTTAAGGCACAAAACGTAGTTTTTAAAGTGCTATTTGGAGTAAGTTTTGAGGCAGTCTACACCAGCTTATTAGCACTGACACATTAATGAGAGTACGTTGGCTGTTTCCACACAGTTTTGAGATCCTCAGAGGACTCTGACATTGAGTTTGGACACATAGCAATAATGTACCTACATACCCTGCAGAGTATAAGAACTCACCCAAGTCTCCATCTTAGGCTTTCTGGTTCTGAAATGTTTATGCACATGTTACTTCTTCCTGATCTGAGAAGGAAGGAATGTGTGAAATGGCCCTGTCTAGGAAGGACAACAGAAGCTTACTACTGGCCACTCCAAGCTCTGCTGGGAAGCAGTCTTGGCTACAGTGAATAGCCTCCCTACTGGTCTGATGCAATTTACTGTTGCTATTTGTGTATCCTTTTCTGGTATTAAAACTGCAGATTCAGAAATATTCTCATTTTGGGTCTTACAAGCCCACCATTTTTACTAGAGGCAAAATAGTGCCTCATCATTTTTCAATTGCAGATGTTTATATGCTTAATATATTCCTCAAGTAACTCCATTTCTATTACTTACATGTATGTGCTAATCAGTTACAATAGATAGCCTTAAGAATCAAGTATAATGCAGGATAAAAACATTTGGATCTAGCCCTCATCTATGCTTCAGTCCATTGTAATGTTGAATTCAAAGTGCAAGAGATCTCATTTACAAGCAAATAGTAAATTAAAAATGACCAGACTGGTATAGGGCAAATCCTTACACAGTAGCCACTGGTGATAGAAGAAGGTTGATAAAAGATGAAAACACAAGTCTTCAACATAAGAATGTGACCAAACAATGTACAATTCTGAAAACCTTCAATACAATGTAAGGCAAAGGGCTTACATATTTTGTTCAACCTCAAAATAATTATTCAATTAGTAATTCCATTTCCAGTATTAGGAATTATGAATCACATTTTGTTTTCTTAATGGCACTTGAAATTATCTTAATTACTTACTACATTTTCCCCACTAGGATGGAAGCTAACAATGAAGAAGTTTTATATCATGCTTACCAATGTATCCTTAATGCTTACTTAGAACAAAGTTTAGTGCATGGTAGATGATTACAAAAAAAAATTTAAAAGTCACTCAATTACTGTTAACTATACCATAGTGATTGTTGTGTTTTGCATATGCCGGTTCATGAACAGCTTGCCATGATTGTATGAAGTAACTACAATCTCAAACCTCATTTTACAGATGAGGAAAACAAGGCACAGAGAACTTAAGTACATTACTAAGATACAGAGCTAATAAATGCCAGACCGTTTGAGTTCAGGTAGTCTGGGTCCAAAGACTAGGTTCTAGCAAAATTAAAAAAAAAAAAAAAGTGAGAGAAGGGCTAAAAATCTAGATGATCTTAGAAACTGATTTATTAATCATTGCAAAATAGTTCAGTGCTTTAAATGTTATTTTTACCTTTCATTTTTTTTGTCTTAAATTATTAGATGTCAATTATCAAGGCTTAAATTCTACCCAGTAAGCAAACTACTTTATGAAGGAAACTAGATCAAGAATCACTGGTAATTTCGGATGTGTCATAATTCCAATGTCACCTCTGAGTGGAGTTTATTTGTGTCACACAAACAGAAGCAGGTGGCCCGATGCAGGTGTTGTCATGTTTGTGCAGCTTTAATGAGGATGTGAGAGTTTTCTGGGAAAGAGAATAACAAAAATGAGGTCTTTCTTTCCCACTTTCTCCAGCTTATCTGAGGAAAAGAAAAAGACTCATTACAGTACTGCTCATGATAAAAGTAGAGAATGAACCGTTTCTTCTAAGTTAAAAAGAAAATTTTCCATAATTGTGAGAGCCCCTATTAGCAGAGGAAAGCAGAGACTGGCAATGCAAAGTGTAAAGTGCTGATTCTAGAGAGACCCGACATTCCACAAGACTTGGATTTTGTTTCTCACTTTATTGAACAGACTTATCTTACACAGAGAGAATGATGTGTCTCTGCAATTTATTTTTCCAGTTCAATTCAATTTTAAATTTAAAATATAATTATTTTTTAAAAATCACCACCAATCATCTTTAACTACCCTCGAGTGGAGGTCACCCCAGACCTATAATTGATTTTCTGCTTCTCAAATTCTTATACCAAAAAAGCAAATTTGGAGTTGAGGAAAGAGCTAAGCATAGCTCTTTCACTAGTAAAAAGGGTTCCACTCGTTTTTGGCAGTTTTTACTTTCAGATTTTTTAATTTTTGCTGTTTAATAAAAGTAAAACCATTTATTTTCAATGTCTTGAGGGAAAAAGTAAAGGAGATGCCACATAAATATGACTCTGTGATTTTAAGCATCTTTGTATAGCTCCAAAATAAAATGTTTAAAATTGAAGACATATTAATAGTCCCCACAGTAAGATATATAGCACATTGCACCAGAAATGGAATAGAAACGCATAATGATAAGCAGAGCTGAAATGAAGAACCTGTTGTTCTCCAGATTTGCAAGCAGACAGAAGTAACTATACATTTGATTGCTGCATTGCTGCAGAGAAACAGAAGAAAAAAAAATCAGAATGCTTTCCATTATAGGAAAGAAAGATAGCATCACTGCTGAATTGAGGGCTAGAGCAGGCTTACCTCCTGAAGAAGACTGAATAAAAGATCCAAGTGCTTCCAGGACAAAAAGTGATTGAAAACTACTGTGTTAAAACATACACATCATGAAAAGATGCAAAAGTAACAGAGTCAAGCTGTTTTCTGGCCCAGGCCTGCATTATCCTTAAGACCAGAATTAAAAGGGCAAAAAGATCTGATGCATCAATATGAAGCTGGAGAGCTGGAAAGTTAGGTATATGCAGTAACTCCATCTGTTAGATAAAGTTTGGGTTGTAGTTATAGTAGAAAAAAGAAAAAAAACAAGCACTCAGTGGAAGGAGAAGAACAGACATAAACTTAAAGGAGATAAATTCAACCTCAATTAAAAATAAATAAATGTATTTTGTCTCAATAATGTAGAAGTGAGAAATGTCAGAATAACATTAAGGTCTTCAAATAAATAAAAAATATATAAAAATTACAAAAGTTTTAAACTAAAAGCAGATATTAATCGAAAACAGATATGAAATTAGGCCACTAGTAATGTCATTATCAATATGGATATTTTAAAAAATAAAGGAAATAAATTCTAAAGGTTTATATTACACATGAAGTAGTAGAATATCACTTCAAGGTAGACTATGAAAAGATAATACATATACTAGAAAAGTATGTTAAGGCAAATGCTAAAAAACAATAAAATATGTCAAAAATATATAAAATGAAATCATAGTAATGTTATTAATTCAAAAGAGGGCAGTGACCACAATAAAGAGAGAACAAAGAACAGGTAAGAACAAAAACCAAATAGCCAGTTGGAAGTTTAAAGTCAATCATTTAAATATCTATAACGAATGTAAATGATCTAAACACCCCAAATAAGACAGACACTCTCAAATTGGAAAGAAAAGTAAGACAGGGCGCCCCTGGTGGCGTAGGTGTTAAGTCTCATTACTGCCACAATTATGGCCTGAGTTAGAACCCAGGCCAGGAAGCTAACTCACATATGGTGCACCAGATCTCTCAAATCTTGCGCTCTGCTCCCCTCAGTAGTGTATTTAGTTCTGCTCCCCACTCTGTCTCTGGTAAATCCTCTCACCCTGTATACCTCTGGTCTGCACCCCAGTTTTAATGCAAAACTGAAAAGAAAATATGTTTTAAAATGACAAAGATATATGCCAATAATAAGAATCTCAAAATAATTATACTCTATGAAGGAAGTCATTCAAGCTAGACTACTTAATATATGATAACATTTCCCAAAAAATACAAGCTGATCAATATTGCAGCAGACCAATAGTTACAAGAGAAGAGGATAGGGTGATCTAGGAGGGGAGGATTACAATGAAGGGGAATGACAAATATGTTCATTTTCTTTATTTAAATAATGGGTCAGAGAGCCATGCATATGTCAACTTGTACATTTTTCAAAATGCAGTTTATTTTACCACACTAAAATTGCAAGTAAATATAAAAATAAGCTGGTAGAGCAATATTATTGTTGGGTAAAACAAAATTAAAGATAAAATGCATTTTATAAATCTAAAAAAAGAGCAAAGAAAAGGGAAAGGATGAAGTTATCAAGAATAAAATGAAATGGAAAACTTCACAGAAATAAAGGTGAGTTTCCAAATACAAATGGATAACTGATTGTCCAGCGTAATACTGAGAAGTTCATATGAAAACACATCATCTTGATGTTACAGAGGCCAGAGATTATGAAATTTCATAAACTTCAATGGGTAAGGCAGAAGCTAGATTTTCTGTGCATAGAATTGCAAATAAGAACATCAGTCTTTTAGACATTAATAGCAGTAACAAACAAAATGAAAGTTTAAAAGACAGTATATGTTACTTTATACATTCTCAGTAAGATTATTTCTGGTCTTGATTTTTATATTCAAACTATCAATCAAACTTATGATTACCTATTAGAGGAAATGCTCAAAGTCAATCAAAAATCAGTGTAGATATGCCTAGTAAAAGGGTTGTAATAAAATGAATTAGCAGATCACACAACCAGTGGAAATGCTCGGGAAATGGGATGACTTCCATCTTAGTGGCCAGCAGTCTATTGAAGGTAATATCTAGAGGTTGCCATTTACCTACAATCTGTACATAACTGGCACTAGAGAATAACATTTTCTTGTCTGCCTTCCAAAAATTTTATACAAGTACTCCTGTTTCGTAAACTCTAACTCATAATTATATGAGAAAAATAATTCTGGAAAATGGAGTTTGAAGCTCCTACCATAAGCTACAGGAGAAAAAAATATATATATAAAAGAATGATAGAGATGCTACATCAGACAATCTTTCAGAGGTACAGGAAGATGATGTGAGACACAGAAATGGATCAACCAGAGAGAAAGGGAGGAGATTCCTAAGGTGGTAATGAAGAATATTCTGGGAGGACAGCAAAACAGCAGATCCAGTACAGACCAAAGCTAGAGGACCAAATAATCTAAGAATGATTGTACTAAGAGAAAAAGAAAGAGGAATCTAAACTTAGCTAGTGAGCAATACTTAATAATCCTAACAATTTAACCTAAAAATAAGTATTCAGTTTTAGATATTGAAAACTGTAAATAACTCAAATGTACAAAAATAGGAATATTAACGAAGTTTGGCATATTCAGAGAATGAAAGGCTATACAAAACAATGTATGTGTTGGCTGAATCTTACATGAGATTGATTATAAAAACAAGTTATAATACATTATTTTTATGGAAATATGTTAAAATGTGATCCTCTCTTTATGGTTACAAATATTAATTTAAAAGTAAAAGAGATGGATTGTGCAATCACAAAATTTATGATAGTGGTCAGACAGAAGGAAACAAGGAAGGAAAAAGGAAAGGAAATATGATTGATAAGGGGACTATAGGAGAAGTTAATCTATCTATACATCTTTAAGTGATCTAGACCAATATTAAATACAATGTAATCATCTTGGGCAGTGAATACAAGATGTTTGTTGCTGGGTCCTATATATAATTTTGTATACTAAATTGCATTATTTTCTCTATCTAAAGCAAAGATTTCAGAAAGCAATTTGCCCATATAGCACCTTGATATGTACAAAAGAGATGTCTTTATAAGAGAATTCAAGAAGAAAGTCCAGAGTTTTCTAAACTATAGTCTCATAATAATGAGTATAATAAACACCATTATTGACTATTAATAGATCACCTCCCTAGTGGGTACATCCTCCCATTAAGAACACTTACCTCTCCTACCTTTAGATCAAGATACAATAATTTTAAAAAAATTCTATGCAATTTGACAAGCATTTACAAAGTCAGCTTTTATTGGGTGTTTAATATGCCAGATACTGTTAGTTGCTTTCACATCCATTGCCGCATATGGCCTCCTCAGAGCCCGATAGCCTAATATAGTAGAAGAAATACAAGCAAAGCTGAGTCTGAAACATTGCTCCATCTCTTATATTCCTTGTGAATATAAAATAATCTGGAGCTATAAGACATCTTGGAGCTATCAAATATCTAAGTCAGTTTTCTCACATGTAAAAGGGATGTAAGTTGCCCACCTATAGAACCTAACATGGCACTGGAAGAGGACCTCAATAAATGTTACCACCCACATTTTGCAGACAAAGAAATCAAAGTTCATAAAAATTATAAGATCAAAGAGGAACAGACTGGAGTCAAGCTATATAGGTTCAAATCCCAGTGCTGCTACTTAGCAGTTGGGTCATCTTAAACAAGTTAATCTCCCTGGTACCTTACTCTTTACATCTGTAAAACAAACAGGGTAACTACCTGATAGAGTTGTTATGAAGATTATATAAATAAGTACTTTGAACAGAACTTGGCATTAGTAATTACCATGCAATTTAATTAATAATAAGTTACAAACTGTCACTAACTCAACCTATGGCAATTATACTCCATGGAAGGAAGTATAGAACTGTTCCTTACACTGGAGTAAAGCTGCCTTCAATAGCAGGGGTGCTGATATGTGGATACTATGGCTTTGGGGTGGCTTGCATCTACATTGCAAAGTTGTAAAGGAAGAGTGGTGCACAAAGGAAGGAAGTAAAGATAAAGTTTATTATCAAGATCATTAATTCTTACCTTCCCACAGGTGATGTTCTTTTTAGCTCTTTTATGTTTTTTTCAAAAGTTTCAGCTAAGCCAAATAGCAAATCATGGGAGATAAATCTTAAGGTTTCACTGCAATAATAGGCTCACAAGTTTGCGCTAAAATATGGATAAATCTGTTCCTCTGTGACATGTCCTTTTGCCTCTTACCAGCAGCAATGACGACTAGCTGGCACCAATTCCCCATTATCCCCTTCCTGAAGGGCACCATGCATAACTCACTTAATTGCTTCACACTACAGTACACTGCTATTTAGAACCAGTCTGTTTCTTTCCATTGTAACAGCACGGAAATAAATAAGCAATTTTCATACATTAGGAAACATAAGCATGCCGGAGTCTAATTCCTACTTATGTGATTAATAAACCAGAGCCCTTAGATGAAATACACTGCACCACACAAATGCCATTCCATTAGAGCAATCATTTGGGTATGAGCTATCACCCACAGTTGTCTCACTGCTGGGTCCAGTAAAAAGCCCCAATATGGAAACTCATGGAAATTTCTTAGGTTGAAAAATGAAGGATGAGAAATGGAGGGCCAACTTTCCTGCTTTTATAAGTGATATTGACTTTGTGTGAGCTATGAGTAGGCTGCATGACTCTGAGCAAATATATTTTCTGTGCCTTGTTTATTAATGGACAGCAGAGCTAGCCTGAAAATGAAATTGATTTTATTCACTTAGGATTTTATACTCCATTGCACAACCACAACCCAGCAAATTCTTCATTAAGAGAGATAATTACTTTAATGAAGATTAAATATAATTTAAAATTCACATTTATCTTTATCTACCTAATGCAGGTCAGAATTAACCTAAAATGGCTAGGTAAGTGGGAAGGAATGGGTTTCTCCAAAAACTCTCCATCTGTTTATACAGAGATGGGTCTGGCCTGTTAGTTAGCCCTCTATTTTTTCCTTTCTCCTCTTCCTCTCATTTCATTCATTAGTGTCTCCCACATCAAGTGCAAATAAAACCTTCTGCTTTCTAATAATCCTAATTTGGGAATGTTTGGCAGAAGCAGCAGGATAGCAGCAATTAATATCAGGGATGTTCAATGACCTATGAAAAGCTGTTTCTGTATAGGCACATGGGGGAGAGACATTAAAATCAAAGAAGGGGCAGGTTGGTTTTAGAAACCTCCTACCTCCTTGAGACAAGTATTTTTACTACACCAAAGATATGAAGTCAATAATAATATTAAATGTAGCGGTGTTAGTCATCATTTCATGTAGTACTGGAGTTGTACTCTACTAACAATACTTAAGCATTGTTGTGGAAAGAAATTAAAGACAGAAAAATAGCTGTTTTTAACTCTTAGATTCTCCTTTTACCAACATGTATGACCTTAATGATGTTTCTTCACTTCTTTGATTTGGGGACTTCTCATTTGTAAGATGGAACTAATAATGCCTGCTTGAGTTCAGAGATTTAAGAACACCAGGCACCAAATGAGCACTCATAAACATAGCAGACTTCATTATTGAATCAAAAGTTTTCTTCTAAAAGCTCCAAAACACTACACCAAAATCCCAGTCATCCCCAAGCGACAGTCATACTTGATAATACAAAAGTGACCTATGAGTTTTGCTCTAGGCTTTTGCTATTACTGATGGAAATCACCATCCAGGTAGAAGGAGTGGCAAAGGGAAGCAGGGATTTGTCAGATTCTTTACCTAGGTCAGCACAGTTTTGACTTTCATTTTCTGGGAAGGAAAACTCGGTCTGTTTAGTGAGGAGACACAAATGTCCCTCAAACACAATATTTAAAACAGTACGCTTACTGAGTGAATACCAACGGGTATGACACACAGGGTGCATTAACTTATTTAATTAGTGCAACTATATAATTTATCAACCAAATCAGGTTACTTTCAGTATGAAAGGGAAGAATGCTACAAATAGTTACATCAAGACAAGTGTAAACCTGACTGTTCCTCCGGAAACTGAAAGTATGGTCACCCCTGTTTAATCCTCACAATCATTCTAAGAGATACTAAACTATCTCCCTATTCTACAGACAGAAGCCATGATTCAGAGATTAAAAACAATAAGCCAAAGGATAAACAATCCAGCAGGTACTGACCCAGGGTTGGAACCTCAGACTATGATGCCAGAGGTTATCTCTCTAACGTACTTCTTCCTTGAAACCCTTGGATCACAGTAACAGCTGTTAAACAACGGCATTAATTTTGTTTTGGAAGCCTGCCTTTATTGAGTGAACAGCATATTTAACACTTTGGGTCATGACTGCTAAAAGCTATCAAAAAGAGAGCCAAAAAATGGATGAACTGAAAGTAAAATGATGCCAATAAAAAGCAGTCACATCCTAATGAATACCCACCTCTTTCTGAGTGTTCCATGCAGCCTGAAATAGCACAGGCCTGAACTAATGCTTATTCAAGCATGGAGCGTGACAGTCAATAGGTCAGCCATCAATAAGCATCTTTTCCCATGTGCTAGTCTATATTTTCATTCACCCAATGAATTCCTTGATCTAGCTCAATTCACTGCTGATTTTTAGTGATCTTCAATCACAGATAAATTTGATTCAGTTCCATAACATGCCAGAATCTATTCTTTCCCCCAATATGTTGTGAGACGATCAACATTCTGTCTTTTCCATGGTGCTTCAGTAGATGAAATAGATGGCTGCCACATACTCTTGTCCTTGGACAACTTGCCAGCCACTATTTGAGTTTTCCTTGTCTCTTTATACACCAGAAAGGGAATCAGCTGACCTCTATCAGAGACTAGGCACATTGGCAGAGAAAATAGTATTCATATGCTGGCAGAGAGAAAACAGCACAAACCAGTCATAGATTACAAGCATCCTCAGTCACAATCCCTAATGAAATACCATCTTCAAAGACTAAATACATTCCTGATCCCATGAAGGGGTGACTAGGTATTTCAGTGATCCATGTGCCAGTTTGGAACATAATAAAATACCATGTCAAAATTCAGCTGCTTCTCTGAAGTTGTGTGCTCTTAGCATATCAACCAAACACTGTGCTTCAGATTTCTCAGCTATAAACATTGCCTCTCAAACATTAAAGGGTATAAAAGTTGTCGGTGTAGCTTGTTATAACACATTCTGAGGGCACACCCTTGGAGAGTCTAATTTATTGGGTCTGAGGTAATGCCAGACAATTTGCATTTCCTGTAGGTTCCAAATTCAATTATGACAATGATGACATCCATGTACCACTATGAATAGAACTAAGTTGTTTCAGAGTATCAGTAACGTCAACCTCACGATTTTTGTGAAGATTCAATAAGATGTAATGATCCTTATTATATTATGAGCTACTGACACATAATGTCTTCCTGTCAACAAGTACTATTCATTAAAGATGGAAGGGAGAAAAGATCTGCCACTTCAAAATATATAGCAACCTTTGTAGCAAAGGTTGATTTCATAGGAGAGACTCTGAAGACTGCATGGAGACTACAGTCTATATATGTTTTTTCAGAGATTTTTTAAAATTTATTTATGCATATAAGAACTGGGGTCTAAGCCAGAGGTAGGGGGGTAGGAGGGTGAGAGGAATCATCAGAGAGAGAGTGTGGAGCAGAACAGGCGTATCTACTGAAACACACTGCTGAAGGCAGCAGCGAGCAAGGCAGGAGAGATCTGCCATGCCATGTGAGTCAGCTCCCTGCCAGGGAATAGAACTCATGCTGCAGTGGCTGGTGATAGCTTGACAGCACTGAGACTTAACCCCTGTGCCACAAGGAAGGCCCTAAAAATACATATTTTTAAAATTTCCTTAAGGATGTGTATCAGGCAGATCTAATTTCAATGAAGGAGACAAAACTGAAAATTACATATTGGTTTATTGTGCCTTCCCTGGTAACCTTCCCTTTTTCTTTGTCCCTCAACCTCCTTTGTCTTAACTAAGCTATTTAAGATGGTGAGTTACTCAGTCATGCTGTGTCTCTCCATGAATACAGGAGGTATACATGCTATTATTAAACTATGTTTTGGCTTTTTTCTAATCAACCTGTCAGGTGCTTGTTTGATTACTTGTCAGCCTAGACAAGTCCAAAAGGGTTCATGATGATTTCCTTTTCACACCAAGAAAGAGAAGAAGAAAACAATTTCAAGATTATTAGCAGAAATAAAACTAATATACCAAGTGTAAGATTTAATTACATTTCAATCCCTCTTGCTATAATATAGTCTGTGTTGTAGTAAAGTGGAGTAGTTCCAGTCTTAAACTGTGAATTTACCCAAAGGCCTTCCAGCTCTCTGTTGTCATTTTAGAATCACGAAACACAATGTTTTTGCTCCCAAAATTCATTTGCCCCCTGTAGACTCAGCTGCATCTCTGTGGCACCAAACCCCACTTAAAATCATCTTGACTAATACTTAAAAAATCAAACATAAATCTTGTCACTAGAATAGTTATCAGGGAACAGGTGAAGTGATATTTACTTTCCTGAAAGCAGGGATCCCCTGTTACACCAATTGTCGATCCCAGGACCAACTCGAGTCCTTCAGTTTGTCCTTGTCTAATGCAGCTCAGCGATCAGGGAACTCGCCTCCCTTTCTCCCTCTCCACCCCGCCCTCCTTCCTTCTTTCCAGCTTTCTCTCTTCATGACATTATTTAATCTCTCAGTTGCAGCTTCTTAGGATTAGCTACAGCATCTATTAATAGTTTTACTTCTGTTTACAGTTCCAAGGGGAGAAAAATGGCTCATTCCTTTTTCTCCAATCTTGAAGATATGTCTTATTGCAGCAGGAGGAAGATGCACAGGCCCCGTGAATAACCTATTTCCACAATCATTCCACTGTAAAGATGCTAATGTGCTTCTATGCCGAATGGATCCATTTAATAGGCAGAACAAGTTGGATATAAACTCTTTAATTGCTTTCAGCACACCGATTATCTTCCTGTGTCACCTATTGTATAATGCAAAAATGTTAACAAAAGCACTTACTGAAGACATTATTGGGAATTAAAAAACAAAGAACCATCAGTTGTCACTAAATATGCCTTTCATGTTCCCAAATGAAATGCATTTGTGCACTCAAGAAATAGGATAGAAATGTGCAGGCCCGCCATTGTCAGATGCAAACATCTTCATTAGATTTTGATCCAGCTGCTGCAAGATCTATAAAAAGAGCTATCAAAGCTGGCAACTCATTATTGGTTATTTCAGGAAAACTTCAAAACACCATCCCTAAACCTGAACTGATTTTTTCTGACAACTTTCCTGGCTGGGCACACATGGGCCACTAACTAAAAAAAAAGAGCAGCATTAAAAAACCTCTGCCAAGCCGAGCCCTCGAAATGGTACCTGAAAGGATACAGCGCTGGTGGCTGTTAGCGGGAGGCCATGATTGCAGAACCAACCTGTATTCCTGGACACTTGAGCTGTAAATCATTATCACCCCCCAGATCTCCTGTTCTGACCTAACTCCATCTCCTTAAAAGCACATAAGTGAAAGAAGCCAAACCTGAGTCTTTATAGACCAAAACGGAAAGATTAATATGTGTGATGTCTCATAACATCCTTTCTCTGTTGCAATAAATCTCCTTACGCATATTGGCAGTCAGCTCATTTCTAGCATGTTATTTTCTGCAGACACTGACTGTTTGAAAAGAGAGGAAAAAAAAGGACTAGTCAAGGAAACAAACAAGGGAGGGAAAGAAAAATGAAGAGAAAGAAAGAAATAGACATAGCAGCAGGGGGAAATGAGAAAGGGTTCTGGGGACCATGTATATAGGAGGTTGGGGATGTCAAAAGTACCTACAATTCTTCCTTCAGATTCTGTTGAAACAGCAGAGACCTGCAATGGCTTGAACTGCATTCACATTAATCACATTCCCCAGCAACTTGACTTGGGGACCTCTTCAGTCAAGTCCAGTCCTCCAGAGACTCCTGATGGATACTCAGCAACTCACAGAAAACAGCTGTCAAAGATGTCACTGTCATTTATGAAAGATTCTTTCCCCTCTTGTCCTATATGTCTCTCTATTTGTGACAAAGAAAAACGCAAATTATGATCCCTATTATTCAACCTCAGTAAACAAGGAGGGAAGAACACATGGGCCACTAACTAAATCCACTTTATAGATTTTTCACTTTCCATTTAATTTACCCACTACATTATCTATTTTATAGTCAAAAGTAAATTGAAATGCTTAAAATATCGATGTCACATCATTTCATTATTTGAATTAGGTACAAGAGTTCATTCTGGGATCAATTTACTATATTCAAATTGCTATTAAAACTAATGCCTACACCTTAAAGCTCTTGAGACCCACAATATGTTTTTCCTTGCACACATCACCCCTGACTCCTTCAGAACGCAACCTTTGCCGCAGTACCCAGGTCTTCTTCCCTGTACCGATTGCTTTGGCCAATGGGGTCCGGCTGATCAAAGCAGCAGAAACTGAGATCCACACTCCCTCCATCCAGAGTGGGATTTTGACTTACGAGCCTACTGCAGCCAGATGACCTCTCTAAAATGTGAATCTGATCACAAGGGTCCCCTGTGTAACAACACTCAGTGATTTCCTTTTGTCCCTCAGATCAAAATCACACTTCTGCTGTGTGGCTACAGGCAAATGATTAAACCTCTCTCTGGTAATTTCCTCTTCTTTAAAATAGTGATAATTAACATGAGGAACATGTATGTAAAGCACTTAGTTCAAAGCTAATAAATGCTCAATATCATTAGTATTATTGATGTCATCTCACCAGCCATATTCCTTTTCAGTTGCCCTTATACTCCATCTTGCAGCCAAATACAACAATGAACGCCTTGATTCTCCCATGGCCTTTCCTGCTTTTTTGCATTGGACTATTAATTTTCTTTCTGTGCAACACTCTCTTCCTCCTTCTGGCCCTTTACTAGCTTCACTCCTATTAATTTATAAACTGTCTGTTTAAATGCACACCCTCGAGATAGCTCTCCCTGATTCAAGGCCGACTTACTCCTCCTAATATAAGCATGCATTGCATCTTCCTCTACTATAATATGCATCATACATTACTGTATATCTTGATTGAAATATCCATAAAGGACCCAAGATTAGATTTGCTTTGCTCACCACTGTATTTCTCAGTAGCAAACACAGTGTAGATGGGGTGGACAGAATTATAATGAAACAGAAAAAAAAATAGGCTTAGCAGATTGCAACGACAGGATTAGTCCTTGATCATACTACAATATTCACAGGATAGCTCCAAGTCTTTTCATGCCAAAACCCAGATTAATGGACCCTGCATACTTTGTGACCTTGATAGTTCATGATGGAAAGAAAGAGAATACAACAATTGTTCATTGCCTCTCTAAATTCCATTGAGAAGTGGCACATCTTATTCCTGCTCACATTTTATTGGCTAAGGCAAGACACATGGTCAATTTAGCCTGATAGGAATCAGGTGGAGAACCCATATACAGAGAGGGCACCACAAGAAAGGGAAACAAATATTTAGCAAACAGACCTCAATAAATGTGACTTTAATGAAACCTTTCTTTGCCTCAGCTGAAAAACAGAAACTCCGAATCAACTGAAATTTTACCAGAAACGTCTGTGTTATTCAAAAAGATATTCAATTTTGGGGAAAAATTTATTTTCAAAATCACTCTCCAGAATTCTAGTCACAGCCACGTTTTCTACCGCCAATATTAATTGTAAGTCCATGTGGTCACAATTTATAAACCATACTAGTACAGCCCTTATGAGTAAAGAACAATAATTCGGTTCAACAACAACAAAAAAATTCCCATGATTTGACGTTAACTATGTACAAAATATTAATATGAACAAATGAGATTATATTCTGTCTCATAGGAATATTTGGAGGGAAAGGAAATTCAAAATCCATTTGGCTGACATCAAAGGTAAGAGTCAAAGAAGTTGAGTGATTAACCAAGTTCAAACAACTAAACAGTAGCAGAGCCAAAAATGGGAATCACCAGTTTTTAGGCATGTATTTTTTCCATTATAGCATATACTTTCCCATAAGAGGTCCCATTAATGTGCACGGTTGGCAAAGATTACCATTTACCAGATAAGAAAGCTGAGATGTGGGGAGGCAAAGTGACGTTCTCAAAGCTATCCCCATTATCAGTCCTGTTTCGTTTGGCCACACAATTCCTTAAAGAAATCTAGGTCACTTCAATTCCTGGAAGAGTACCTGCTCTTCACCAAGGCCTCAAAGAAATATTTGTTGATTTTCACTGAGCTGAACTGATTGAATTGAACTGATTTTTGATAAATTATTTTGAATTGAATTGAAACAACACAAAATAAAGGAAGGCATTTTTTCCCACCCTGTAACTCATTTACATTCCTCTTGAGTTTTAGACCTGCCAAGCCAGCAAGTTACACACCAATAACTATGAACTCACTAGTTTCTCTTCTCTAATATCCTTGTTCTCTGCCCTTTCCATATTTATAACTGCCTTCCTTTGAGCAGAAACAAATTAATATCTAGAAATCTTGTCATCTATGACATTTACAGAACAACATAGGATCCGGAAAGCAAAATCACCAATGATAAGGACCCTTGAAAGATCATTAGACAAAGAACTTTATTCCCTTTGAGCTAAGCAGGTCAGTTAAAAAGTGACATAACCCAGATGCTCCTAAGCCACAGGAACAAATGCCATTAAGTTGCTGTCTCCTGACAACTAAGTGATATGTACAAGAAATAAGAATTAAATTTAGAGAGAGAATACAGATTCTGGCTGAGCTCCAGGGCTGAGGGATATTAAATAAGAAAGAAACAATAGTGCTGTCAAGTCTAATTGTTTAAAACATAAAACTCTTTCCATATGTCTCAAGATGAATAGAGCTGCACAGTATTGGGATACACTGTGAAGTCATGCAAAGAAAGAACAGCATATACCATTTGGATTGAAAATCTTTTCTGTGGGGAATTTGACTCTTCTCGTTTTCCTTTTCTCTCAACCCACCCAGGAACTTAGGCCTTTGAAAATAGCTATAGGAAAAGCATATTGTGAAGCCATATCACAGCTCTGACTATAGTATGAGACACTGATGGGTTTTATGAAAGATAGAATTCGGTTCCAAACCTGACCATACCCCTCTTGTTGTTTGTTGTAAGTTTCCAATTTCCTTGCCTGTAAATAAAGATTATGTTCTTATAGCAAAAGGATGTGCTGAACATTAGAGAAAATTGAGAAGTGACTGGCACTTTGTACGCATTTATTACAATGTACCTTCATTTCCATTTCAACACATGGCAATGAAATCATCACAGAGTAGTTCCATATGTCTGTGATGAAATGAGAGACATTTTCGCCCATTGATAGTAGTTGAGAGATACATGGAGTGTATCCCCTCAATTCACTAACATAGGTTTACTAAGCCCTACTTATAGGAAAAATTGTGTGGTAGATTATTGTCTTATTACACAAAGTGTATGAGAGTAAGGCATTTGTTGACCCTTGCCAAACAATTCTCATATTAATTAATATAGATAACCTGACTTTTAAGTGTGTGTGTGTGTTCATGTGATGTATATATTCCATATGGGAAAATAATAAAACACTTAGATGTTAGTTAGAACTAGTGGTTTGGGGGCCTCCCTCGTAGCTCAAGGGGTTAAGTCTCAACATTATGAAGCTATCAGTAGCCACTACAGAACAAGTTCCATCCCTGGCCAGGGAACTGACCGTGCAGCAGACCACTCCTGTCTTGCCCACTGACTCCTCAGCAATGTATTTCAGTCAATCTGCCTGTTCTGCTCCCCACTCCGTCTCTGGTGAACCCTCTCACCTCCCTGCACCCCAGTTCTTATATGCATAAATAAATCTTTAAAAAAAAAAAAGAACTGCTGGTTTTTGTTCATCCTAAACTGACTGGAAATTGTTTCTAACCAGTTTTGTTTGTATCCATATCTCCATGTAATTGTATACATTGTTTTTTGGCAGAAAAAAAACAGTAGTCTGGGGTTCAAATTCTGTCATTCCATAATCTAACAGGAATAAGAATTACCATTCTTCCTTCCTTGAATCTTCTCATAATAAAATCAAATGTCCCAAATAGACGATTTCTAAAGCCATTCACATATGTGTAAGTTCAAATGTAATATAAAACATTTGTGACTTTTACTAACTTGTGTTTGTATTTGAAGAAGAATATGTTCATCTCCCAGGACACAACTCTAGAGCAGTTTCATGGAGATAGATACTACCATCTCATTCACTCAAGGTATCAGTAAATGAGAGGTTCTCAGAGATTAAAACTGCTGTCAACTTCAGTATCTCTGGGACAATACAGAACTCTTCTCTTTTGGTCCCTCTGCATTACAATAGCTCAGGGATAATTGTAGATCAGTCAGATGTACAGAACTTTAGATGTTTGATTGGCCTCCCAATGCCTCACTTATGATCCCAAATAAAGCCACTCAGTCTTATCTTAAGACTGATAGGGAAGGAGGGTGAGGGGGAGATAAGACTCTGGTAGGATTTTATAAAAAAGTACTGCCCAAAGTCAAGATGTTTTTGATTATCATCCTCCCCACTAAATAACCTAATTTGCATTGAAAACTGCCAGGACATTTAATATTAGACCCAGGGTGGAGAGGAAGATTGTGAAGTTTGCTTTGTCAGGTATTGGTCTTTTTATAATCTTCTACCACTAACATAATCATTAAATGAAGCCTGACCTATTTCACATTTCTAACTTTTCAAAGTTTCTAATGTGTCCAAATGTTTTAATTTCTTAAATATTATTCATAAATACCAATACCAATATATTTCAAAAATCCAGTATGTATTTTGGATTTTATGAATTTTACAACAAAAATTGAAAACATACATCCTCTCTTTTCAATAACTAATACAGCTTACTGCAAAAGTTTGCCTTGATAGAAGGAAAAATACAGAATAAGGAGAAAGGTATTTTTTTACTTGAAGAAGAAAAAGGGCAATTACATAAACAAGGCAATTCAACTTTAGGGAATGTGTAACTCACACAGATTTCTGGTTGGAACCCAGATGAAAAGAGAAAAGAAACAGGGAAAATCTTTCTGCATAATTCATCTCGATTCATATATTAAACCTTTACGTGATTCATATTAGAGTCTTGTTATATTAACATTTTTTGACCTCTTTCATAAATGAGCCACCCAATACCTACTGATTCAGAATCTATGAAAATGAGGATAGCTTCACTTTCATTTTAAAACATATTTTAAAAGTTGCCTAGGTGATTGTGATACAGATTCTTGCTCAAAAAATACTGCGTATATCTGCGGCTCATATAGTCCTGACTTACCTGAAGTATTTTACTGGGGTATTGTCATTTTTATACTATACTGAACCATGACTTTGCAATTCCACTGGCTACTTAGTTTCATACTACCCTCCAGTGAAGAGTAGCTGTTACATAGAGAGCCAAACTGACTTGCCTGAAGTCACAGAAATCAGGTAGGACACTGATAATGCATTTGTTAGGTACCTGTAATTCCAGAGAAAGGATTCATACCTTAAACAAACACAGTAAAAAGAAGTATCCTTTTAACCTACTGGCATTTCTAAAGATTAGAACTAGGCTGAAACATTCAAAATAGTTCTGACCTAAGTACTTGGAACTAAGAACACACAATCCGTACAGAATTTTCAAGGATATTATTGAGTACTTAAGTTGTATGAGATAATCCTCTAAATATTTTTATTTGCATTATAACATTTATCCTCAAAAATATCATATTAAGATAATTACTATATTAAAGAGATAACAAAACAGAAGTTCAAAGAATTAAGTAACCTGACAAAGTGTACACTGCCAATTATAGGCACAAGTGAGATGCAAAATCCATCTGACCAAATCCTGTGCCCACATTTTTACTGACCATACTAGAAAACTTCTTCAGAAGAGGTACATTAAGCTCTTTAACTCCATTGCATACTTGGTTTAAAAGCCTCCTTTAGACTAAAATGATTCTAACTTTCAAAATGATGAACCTACCTTCTTTTTACTTCTTGTTCATATTGCATAGTTCTCCCTGAAATTCTGACTTTCCCCAAGAACCTCATTCATTCATCTTTATGCCTATCCTATATTTAATATTGCTTCATAAGTTTAGTTTAATGTAAAGGAAAATAAAATCTAAAACAGATTCTAAAATATAGTTGGAAATTAGAACATATTTGCCCAAAAAGTCAAAGATATCATGCTAAACTTGGGGGAAATGCTAAAGAAATATTTATTTACTATATTTGTCTTCTATAAAATATCACACCAATAGTAATAGTAAAAACCCATATTTACATAGCATTTTCCTCAAAATATTCTCATGTCATATCACTACATATTTACTATCAATTCTGGAAAGAAAGTAGGCTAAGCATTATTATTCCCAATTTATGGATAAGGAAATTGAGTCTGAAAGTTTACTCAAATTTACATGTGTAATAAATAGCAAAGTCAGTATTCAAACCCACTTATTCTGGACGCCAGGACTGCTTCCTAGTTTACAGCGAGTACTATTCAATGAACTTTCTTCAAAGGCCCTTAAGAACTAGAATACCACAGAGAATGAATTTGAAGGGAGCTGAGCCTGTCCTGAAAGGATGTGGAACATGTTTGTATCTCTGAAAGCCAGTTATTAAATGTTCAGTAATATTTTCAGTTAGCTATTCAACTCTTAGAAACATGAAATCAACCACAATGGGAATACTTACATCACAAAAATGGACAAACACTACCAATCATGGATCTTTTTTCATGAAAGCTACTTTACCATTAGTAGGTAGAATTTAGGGAAGGTAGAGAAGAATGAAAGAGTTCCAAGCATGGGAATGTCAAACATGAGTGAAGACACCAGACTTGGTGATGCATTACAGTTCAGTAACAAACAATGAAAGAAAGGGACACAACATGTGGAAACTATGGAGGGCTTCTAGAGCTCTTCTGGGGTTTCTGTTTGATGACAGAAGAATTTAGAAGCTCCTTATCAGTGCTATACTGATACTTGAGTTTATTCTTACAGATTCCACTTATTTTTAAAGCTACAAGGGCAACACCATCCTCCAGCCTCAGTGCTATTGTTTCTTAAATTTGTGATGCAGTTAAACCCTTTGTCATACTGCATTCCATCCTGGGATCCTTTTGCCTCCTAAATGATTTCTTTTAATTTGTATACATTTAGGTACATTCTTTGTGCTGTTCTATGAGTTTCTGACAAATGCATAAATTGTGTATCAATAAAGATTCATACAAAATGGTTCTAGCTAGATTTAGGATTTTGTCTTCTAGCTGATCTCATTGTTACAAACACTTAAAGCAATAGACCAATAGCAAGTGGTAACTCTGAACAGTTGTAACTGAATACTGGTGTATGTCTCTCTCTCTCTCTGTATGTAACACTCCAACATAGCTTTCAGAACATAGACTAATAGGTTGCTGCCCTCTAGCAAAAACATCAAGTGAAGCTCATGAGTTTGAGACTTAGAGAAGAATTAATTAAAAACAAAGTTTACATTTATAATACCTAATAAATAACAAAAAAGCTTAAAAGATAAGTATCTTCCTTTGAAAAATATTTCTTCCTTGAGTTTAAAGGAAGTTATTATTGCTTCCTTTGTGTTATTGCTTATTCATGAGAAAATTTACAGATAAAGGATTTTAAAATATGTTCAAGTGAAATTTGCATTCATATACTTCAAACAAATGCACTTGTTTTAATGACAAAAAGTTATCATTTCCTGTAGTTGTGTTTTCCTCAAATACAGGGCAGTAATGATAAATTACTTGGCCTTAAGGTTAGAGTTCCCAGATTCATTATATTGACAGAATTTGAAAGAAGATTATAACAGTCTTTAGAAAGAAGACCTCACATTTCCTTGTAAATACAGATACCTTACAAGCTAGTCAAAGAGTGCATAACCTTGAACTTGGGAGAGCGAATAGGCAGAAATCAATACTGAATATTTAAAGGTAACAACGTTTGGGAGAAAAACAGTCTCATAGCAAAGTCCTGAATCCAAACAGAGAAGAATCTATATCTCTGAGGAAAGTATTTTTCATCCATCACTCAAGAATTACCATTATATAACGCTTTGAAAATGCCTGGTTTCTTTTCTTTGAGTTAGGAAAATGTCTATTTCTCTAAACCATGCACTCCCAGAAGTATATCTTTCTAAATCTTCATTTTCCTACGAAGGTAATCTCCCAGTCATCCATGCACCTTGCAAAACTAAGCCCAGGATAGAGTACTCTTTGAAGAGAAGATAAAGGTCTAGAAATATCAAGAGAAATTATTCAATTGAGAGGGAAAATAATCAGTAAATCTTTTCTAAGTGAATTCTGCTTTGACAAATTATTGAAAGAGCCATTTGTACCTCTTCATTTAGACTTTCCATTGATTAATAGAAACGAAAAAATAATTCTCTCATTTCCTGCCTGTACTGCTTTAGAGACTCCAAAGAGAGTCAACAAAGGACAGTAGGGCCTTCTAGTTCTTTGTCCACAATAACTGAACGTCTTGGGTTGGAAGAAAAGAGAATGCCGATCTCCTGGGCTTGTTTAGCTTTGCTTTTTTAATTGCTAAATGCCAGTCTGGGAATTCTGCCTAAAATTGTAATAAGTTGCATTTATAGTACACCTTTCATCCAGGAGGCACATGCTTTCATCAGCTCTGAAATACAGCCACCCTGGAGCTGAAAAGCAGTAACTGTTTTAATGTTGAACACTTATTCAGTGCCATGATTTTACAAAGTGGGAGAAATTGTTTGAAACAGAACCAAAATATTGGAGTAACAAAGACTGTGTGCTGTGGGTTTTCAAAATATCCTAGATGTGGTCTGTTTTGTGCTTCCCTTTGTATTTGGAATATTTTGGTACCTTTTTTGAGATTCCTAATACAGTCACTTCTGTGTACCTTGGTTTAAGTTCAACATAAATCACAAAAAAATCAGCACCTATGGAAAACAGTAAGGAAGTTTCTTGAAAGATTACAAATGTATCTGTCTTATGACCAGCAATTCCACTCCTAGGTACCTACCCAAAAAATATGAAAACACTAACTCGAAGGGGAGCATGCAGTCCATGTTCATTGCAGCATTATCTACATAGTCGAGCTATGGAAGCTATCAAAGAGCCCAAACACTGATGAGTGAACCAGGAAGATATGGTATATGAACACAATGGAATGGTGTGCTATAATGTCATTTATTTTATGAAAATCTGTTCTTTAAAATTCCCATGAATAATTGACAATGAAAAAAGAATTATATCATTACTTACATTTTCTAGACAATATTTTATACCTCCTATAAAAAATTATCTTGGAAAAAAAGATGAGAAAATCAAAATGGCAAAGACTCACCCAGGAAATCCTGAACATTTCTCTCATAGCTGATTCCTTTTCTGCTAGCACAAGACACAGAAGTGGCATCTGTCACAAGACTAAAACTTACCAGACCAGGAGCTGTTTCTCGCTCATCACTGTTATCCCCAGGCCCAGACCGTACTTGGAAAAAATGGATTCTCCATAAACACTTGAATAATGAAAGCTTGGCTTTCTTACTCTGAAAGCGTAAAGGCCAAGGCATGTGAAGTTTTCAGCTAATGCTTGAGTAGAGATCAGGTTTGTTTTGACCTGATCAGCCAGAGGAGGAAAACATTAATGATGAGGGTAGTAAGAAAGCATGAAGGGACAATTTGAGAGACATTTAATAGCAGCGTCTATGCCCCCTTCCCAATCAGATCCCTCTCAATTTACTGGTGTCAGTGATCAAATTTCATTACTGTGCCCCGAAGAAAAATAATTGAAGACTCATAGCCATTTAATGCCAGCACCTACAATGAAATTATGATGCCATTTCCTGAGAGCAAGTTTTGAAAGGGGTATTGAAGAGTAAAAATGAGTTGCCATGTAACATCCAGACAAGGGGATTAGGAATTTGGATTCCAGGCCTTGCCAGCTTTTACTTGATGTGTGAGATTCCCGTGCCTTTCCTTCTTTCTTGGGCACAGATTCCTCATCTGTAAAGTGAGAAGCATGAATTCAGATCTAATCTAATCTAATCTAATGTAGGTTATATCAAAAACAGTCCCAAAGTGAATGTTGCATTTTATGGCCCTGGAATCTAGAATATCACCTTCTACCTTCTTTCATTTGGAAAAAAAAAAATTTCTTCCTCAAGTTTAAAGGAAGTCGTTGCTTATTCATGAGAAAATTGGGAGATAAAGACTTCTAAAACATGTTCAAGTGCAAATTGGGTTTGTGTTCTCCTCCTTTGTTTTGTTTAAATGACCTCAGCATTATAAGAAAATGCATCTCACCAAATGACCTTCTATTAGCCTAGAAATGATGACTAGTCTAGGCTAAAAGTTCCAAATTTAAAAAAAAAAAAATTCAGTTTCTCTGTTTTATACTTGAGGCAACTGCGTCTCAGAGAGGTTAATTAAGCAATCTTAAGCTTCCCAGGCAGTAAGAGAAAAATACATGGTTGTTAAACATAGGTCTACAAAATCTCAACTGAGGTTTCCTATGCCATTTCCCCTCCACCTTTACAGTTGAGAAATTTTTAAAATTACATAGAGGGCTGATTAAAGCCTACTTTTTACTTTAAATAAAATTTTCCAATTTTAGAGGGGACACTGAGCACCATCACAGAAATGCTTCCTGAACAAAGAAATCCCTCCTGAAGCTCCTTAAAGCCTATCCATGCTACCATCACCAGAATCATTACTGATAGAAGACATTCAAAGTCTGGGATTTTGCTGTTAGCTTATAAAATATATAATTTGAGCCAATCCTGACAAATATTGGTATCACTTGATTCAAGCACAGTTTTCCACTTCCAGAGAGTTAATAAATTGGATTCTAACAGTCTGCAGAGAATATACAGTAAGATAAAAACATCTTCCAAAAATTTACAGTATATTTTAGGATGAGCTGAAACATCAGCAAGCATTGCAGATACATTTACAGGACTTTTAGAGTAGCACATTTCATCATAAATGACTCTGTGATTCAGTGTGGCATTAATAATGGAAAGAACAACCTTTAAAATAAAGTAAATGCATTTGGAGCAGTTACTGAGGTGAGATCTGTCTCAAAAAAACTCAGTTCACTTGCAAGTTGATGCGATATATTCCTTAGCCTATCCTGTCGGAAGAGATTTATCTTTTGTGTTAAACTACAGGCTGAAAATTAAAATAAAATTTGATGTCTCTCTGGTTAACTGCCTTCCTCCATTTCCTTTACCTTTTAATTTCTATTATTGCCAACTTTAGAATTGTTTCTTTGACCTTATGCAATATTTCAAATGGAGGTTTAGATGTCAGATGACTGCCAAAACAAAGTTATAAATAAACTCTGCCTATGAAAGCACATAAATACATCTCCAGGTGCTAATCAAAAAGTACATAAATCATGAGTGCATTTTACCTTTATACAAATGAAAGTTACCACCACATGTCCAATGTATTTTAGTCATATTACTTTTCTTTACTGCTGCTGTCTAAAGCTGTTTCAGAGATCATGAGTTAGTTTGAGTTTTCTTGCTTAGTAACCAGTAAGTCAACCTCTATTCCTTGCCACTCCCATGCCACTGCTCTGTGAATACGTGTCTAGTATATTGAAATGCTGAAAAAAGAGGAGAAAGAGCTCTTCATTTTTTTTTTAATCCTCTTCCATTTCTAAGATTTCTTCTCCTTTTCCCCAAACCTACCCCAACTTTTTTCTCCCACCTTCCCTCTCCTCCTTCGTCCCTCTTTCATCTGCCACCTTTTCCCTCCTTGGAATACTTCCTTAATTTTCTCCCCAGCATATCAGAGTAGGCGATCAGGAAGAACTGTAGGAAAAGAAGATGTGGAACATCTGTGACCCTCTAATCCAAAACTAAATTAACAGCACATAAAAGAACCACTGTGATTCTAACAGAGCTCCCAGAAGGGGGAGGGGGGGGGAACTGTTTTCTTTTATTAATACCAGCCAATAAATTCTGAGCGTATCAAGGTAAATCCCACATTAGCCAACAAAAGCTATACACAAAACAGTATTGAATAACCTTGACCCTGCTCTCTTCCTGCACACTGCTCATTAGCAGGGAAAAATGAACACCTTAAGAGTCCTTTGGGCACTGCTCTGAGGTAATTTTATAAATGCCACAGTCATGTTTTAATATATTACTAAGATAAGCCACTTACCAGGCAACATTTCCCAGATCTCATCAGAATAAAGATAGAAAGCTGAACATTCTAGAAGGGTACTAAAATGACCATCTTCAATGCCAACCGGACAATATTAAAATAAGAAATAAAGGTATTCTTCTAGAGACTAATAAAGTAAAAATTGAAAAATCAGTAAAAATATATCACTTCCATCATACTATGAATAATACTCAAAACGAAAATCTAAAGTTTCCCCTTCTCGAGATATTCCTTTCCTTCTGAGAGGGGTATGCATCACCTGTCTGTCAGACTGATGTCACAAACAAAGCCAAAAGGGCCCTCCAGGTCAGCTAAGTATCTAAGAATTGTACATATCAGAACTGTCAAAGCCACACTGCTTTGTTTTGCCTTTTTTTTTATTTATCCCAAGTCATGATGCATTTTTATCTGGGGGCTGGGGCCGGGGGGAGGGAGTCAAGAATTGGAGTTACCACAAGAGCTTCTCTCTTTAATAGGATATTACACATATCTTACCAGAAAAGTAAAGCAGTGTTTTGGATGTGGAGACTTGCAAACTGAATATGGAGTAAATAAATGATTCAGTGTTTTTTTTTCTTCTACTCAAGCCACTCCTTTTCAATAAGAATGAAAAATCTTACTTATTGTCATTAGTACTTAATGGTGTCCCCCATTATGAACTCACACCTTATTCAAAATAAAATCTAAGTTCTCATTATGAACTACAAGTTATTATAATTTGTGAGATTCTATTCTGGAACTTGACCCTGTCTGCCTCCCCCACAGAGCCTTTTCTCCACCACCATCAATTTCTCAAACAGTCCCTGACTTAGTGAATTTCTACAGTCAGTGTCCTCTGTTTAAAAGTCTTCACTTCATTTGCCTAAATCCCACAGACCATCTAGAGTCAGGACAGACCCACATCCTTAGAAGTCTTTCCTTCCTGGTTGTTAATCCAAGTTACTCTCATTCTTCTGGAGAATAAGGGAACACTTGGCCCTTAACTAAGCTCTTACAGCATTTTCCTGAACAGACTTAAAAATCAGAGGATGCCATGAGATCCACATTCAAGGAGTTTGAATCACATTGAGCCTAAAAACTCAACAAAGTAATCCAAGCAGGGCTGTACTCTGGTACAATGCAAAGCATAAGAAAATGTTAGAGAAAGAAACAACTGAATAAGCTTTGCACAGAGGAGTGGGCAGCTTGCTCAGGGAGCCATTTTATGTTCCCAGAGAACCCATAGTTATCATGCAGAATGTGGTTCCCTGCGAGTCACTTAGGTTTAAAAAGCCTTTTTTGTGCATATAAGATAAACTCCACCACATAAAACCAAGTGAAACTGGCTAAGTAAAAACGGAAGCTTTTATTAGTTTATGTCTGCATGTGACATCCTTGCAGAAAATGTAAAACTTAACTTGTCCATGAAAAACAACCAGAAATAACAACAAACAGCCTTAAAAAGAAATTTACTGTTAAAAGTGTTTCTAAAGCTAAGAGAATTCACTGAGGGGTGGGAAAATACCATGACGCATTAGCGATCAATTAATTAGTTTGCAGGGCCTCATCAATCCTAGTTATTCAAGATTTAACCAAGAGTAATGGGAATAAATTAGAAAGAAAAATTTAGGTTGAATATCAGGAACATTTTCTTAATCATTAAATCAATTAGACAATAGAATTTAAAATTGGATATTTAATGTGAAAGCATGAACTAAGAAAGAGAAAGTATAACATCAAGCGTAAACCAGAAATCATAAGTTTAAAAGGCTCTGTGTCATCATTAACCCATCCTTCTGTGTTTGGAAAGAATAATAGTTTGGATTCCTATTTAGGTCGGTGTGTTCTAGAATTTTCAAATGTCACAATATATACTAACTAAAATAAAGAAGTTAGACTTCTTCAAGGTCAACATATTCTGCTATGGAAATTTTACTAAATCCCCAAAGCCTTGAACATCCTTTTTTAACACCCTCTAATAAAGAAAAAGAAAAAGAATATACTTTGTATATTAGATATCTGTTCTGAGATATAATGTTTCCAAAATTTTTTTAAAGGATAATATGCTTACTATTCGAAATTCCTACTCTGGGTTACATACTTTAATAAAGTCTAACAGAACTTGGGAAGTGATGAAAAGGAGAGTATTTCCAACAACATGAGAGAAGACATTACTTCATCAACCCTTTCCACTGAAAATAATTAGTAATGCTGGATAAAACGTGCTTGGATGAGTACACTTTATGTATTGACGAGTTAGCAAGTTACACCCAGATATACAAAAACTAAAGGAAGAACAGTCAGTAAAGAATTGAGCAGATTTGCTGCAAATGAACTTGAACTTCAATTTTCACACATTGAAGGGTACAGAGAATAGATAAGCCCCACCCAAGGTTGACAGTCTAATAGAAGTTTCCTCTGCATGAAGCCGCAATTCCAAATACATATTATAACCTTGGAAAACCTATGTAACTCATTGAGCTTTAGTTTCCTCAGCTTTAAAATGGGACTAATAATGTAAAATGTGCATGATTGATGTGAGGACTAAGTGAAATAACCTGTAAGTACATAATGAATGCTCAGAAATTTTAATGTTTCCCTTCCTTTTGAAATCTTTGTTTCTGAACATGTTAATGAACACATGTCATGTTTTACCATTTGCTGCATTTTTACCAACTTATCTTATCCATACTCAAGAAGTGTGTGGAAAAATGAAGACAATGAGAGACATGCTAAAGGCTTACGGAGGGTATGACCAGAACCTGCATCACCTGATTACAAACCTTGTAACTGTTCAGTTACTTCAGTTTGTGATTAGTAAGATTGTTGTACTCATAGCAAGAAGATACAACAGGAACAACTTTATTATTACCATAGTATATGCCTGGAAATAAAGCCATTTATCACTCCCCACAGATATTTATTTCAGAAGTACCTACGTCTTTATTAAGGGAGGATGAAACAGATATACCATGTTCTCCACCGAAACCTCAGTCCTGCAAAGAAAAAGAAAGCAATCTAGATGGTAGCCTTCAGTGCATGACAATATTATTAGTAATGTGGAAAAGAACAGGAAACGTGAATTTTTGTATTCAACAACTATTTATTGGGCATCTACTAGATCCTCAGTATAGCTCTAAACTTTCAACTGACTGAATACAACGGAAAAAATACCTGCTCTCATCAACCTTACATGTTACAAGGAATAAAAAAAAATAAAGTAACAAATATCAGGAAGTAGACCTGTTACTACTAGTAATTCTATTAATAAAAATAAAGTATAAAAAGGGTAATATAAGAGACTAGATTCTTGGAGTGAGGAGAATGTGCTAATATAAGGAAAGCAATCTCTGATAAATGACGATACATTATTTCTAAAAACAAAAGTACTATTTTGTTTTCTTTTAAAGAAAAACCAATGAAAGTAAATCAAATGAACAAAACAAAAGCGGGTCTATAAACTGATACCCTGCCTTTACTTCCCTAACTTCCATCTCCCAATGCACTTTTCCCCTGTAAAATCTATTAGCACATGTAACTGAGTTTCCCAGAATGTAAGACTTCCTTCCAACCTCTTTATCTGAATTTCCCTCCAGGACCAACAATTCCCAGTCTATGATATAAAAAGTATAAGAGCAATGGCTCTCTTGAATGTGAAAACCTTTGGGGACATTATAAAATCTTTCTCATTTCAACTTATAAAGAACACATTGAATATATGTTTAAGCACCCCTGGAAACTTAAGACCAGTAGCAGTCCATAAATAGTATCACCATCCAGTCAGAAAAATCAATAGAAACAGATTTAGGTTCTTTAATTTGTTTTCCTTCTCTATATGAGCAGCTTTTGTAATACAGAACTCTACATTAAATTTTCTGAGTATAGATCAGATAATACCCCAGAGATTACTGATTCAACACCCTTATTATATAAGCAAGAACCTAGGGTCCAGAATGTTTAATAATAGTAGTTGTTCATATTAATGGAAGTTTGTGTGCTTGGAGATGTGCACACAAGCCAAGGTTTTCAATGTAATGGGAACTGATATGGTGTTTGAGTATCATATATATATATATATACACACATACATATATATGTATGTATACATATATAGAGAGAGACAGGAAGAACAGGCTTTCAGGAACTGACTCCTAAGGAACAGTCCAGACTGAAATCTGTAGAGCAAATTAAAAAATCAGGTAAGAGTTGATATAACATATTTGAGTCTGAAATCTGCATTCTGGAAACTCACACAGGATTCTACTGTTGTACTCCTGAGACAGACTGCCACTTACTTTTTCTTCAGTCTCTGCTCTTAAACTTTTCATTTTGTTGAATGAGGTCCAGTTACATGAAGATAAGGTGCTTTTTCAAAGTCTGCACATCTTCTAAGTACCTCCTCAGCAACATTTGGACTAGTGTTTGACCTGACAATGGTACCATAGCCTACTCAAATTGACACATAAAATTAACCATCCAATTCCCTTTATCTTATTTAGACCTTCTACTTCCTTATGAAATTGGCATCCATTTCTCAAGGATTTGAAATGCCTGGATGGAGGAACTCAGATTAAATATGCAGATATGTGTATAAGAATAAGTTTTCTTTGTGCCTGTAGCCCATTACATATTCTGTTTCCTATTCTGGAAAGTCCTGTCTACCTCCTCCATAATCCACCCTCCCATCATATCCTAGGAACCATTATCTACTAGTCTCAGATGAAATACATCCACTGAGAAGCTTTTTTCTTTTCAAAAATAAAGATAGGGCTTCCCTGGTGGCACAAGGGGTTGAACACCGCACACACTGTGGGGCTTCCGCCACTCCTGGAACGCAAGTTCGCTCCCCGGCCAAGGAGGGAACCCACAGGTGCAGCAGACCTCTTCTGCCTCACCCACTGCTCCCCTCAGCAGTGTATTTCAGTTGATCTGCCTGTTCTGCTCCCCACTCTGTCTCTGGTGAATCCTCTCAGTGCCACGTGACTCTGGCCTGTACCCTGACTCTTGTATGCATAAATAAATAAAATCTTCTAATAAAAATAAAGATAGCAAAATAATAACAATAGCTAGCAATTACTGAGTAATTTCCACTCACCAAGACTATGCCAACTCTATCCACACTGTCTCGTTTAACTATCATAAGAACTTAGTAGAGATAGATGCTAGTCTTATATTTTATGGAGGTCATTCAAGCTCAGAAAAATAATTTGTTACATTTATTGTGCTCAAAAATGGCAGTGGAAGAATCTGAACTAGTGAGTTTGATTCCTAAGACTTAACCTAGCATCCTACTCATGAAGCTTTTCTGTAACCTGTTCAGGCTCTTGCACACACAACTGATGCTACCTGCTCTGTGCCAACTCTATCTTTATGTGGCTTGGTTATGGCATGAATCTCAGGCTTATAGTCCCTTTTCCACATGTCTTACTTCTCCATGCATTTTAGGTCTTGATAGCAAGTATTTAGTTTGATATCCATAAGCATGCTTAGAACTGCTACCAACACAGTATAAATTCAACTGATATTTCATGAGTGAATAAATGGACAGTCGGGTGGATGGATGGGTGAGCAAAACATTTATAGAGAACCTGATATGTAACATTCCATATTAAGTCATTGTCAGTTATGTTGTCTGAAAATATACTATGAAGTTTCATGACATACTCAGGCAACAAATATATGTGCTAACTTATATCTATGATGGCCAGGAGAAATTGGCCAAAAAGCAAAAAACTGAAGCAGCAACCAGCTGCAGAAGCCCTGGCAATCTTGCCTATTCTTAGCAAAAATCCCCTGCTGGGAGAGAGTCAGGGCTGTCCCTTTTCCTAACACCCCTTTTTTGGGGGGGGGGGACGAAGAGAGAGAGAGGCTTTCATGTCTACATAGGAATATTGTGGCCTCTAGCTACCCTCCTGAAATTGAATGCTCACTCACACCTGCATTTTTAAACCCAGTCCTTCCACCCAGGCATTTCAAATCCCTATAAAGAAGTGAAGCAAGTAGAAATGAACAGAAAAATAAATGCATTACTCATGCAGTTGTCTCCCAGGACATTTCTTCTCTGGGTCATGGGCGCTCTGTCACTCTGCTGTTCTTTTCCTGCTTCAATTTAGAGCTCAAGCGTTCTGAATGGATTGATAGTCCTGGTGCTGGGGAAGAGCACTTGCTCAGCAATATTCGTCTGTCGCTTGCAGGGACACTATCCCCATATACCATGTCCTCTCCTGAGCGATCTATTGCTTCACATTTTATCCTCTGCACTAAAATTGGCCTTCAGTTCACAGACCTCATTTTGCAGTACCTGTTGCATTAATAACTACGAAATCCAGTTCAGCCAAGGGCCAGACATTCACCAAGCATTGTTCTCATGCAATAAATAATCAGGTAGCAAGGTGTTATCTTTGCAGATTTCATTTTCATGATATTATTAACCACTAAATAGAAAGGATGTCTATATGAAATATATGTCTCTGTACAAGGTAACAGGATGATATTATTTCATCAAAATAGTTATACTGCATTTATTCTATAACATAAAAAGGAAAAAGTAAGTTTGATAAAACTGGCAGAATATGACATTCCATTTGAAAGATGGCATGGAATTCGGCCTTGCAAAGAGACATTTTATAAGGATAAGAAGAAATGTCTGTTTAAGTTCTTACTTTTTTAACCTAGACAGTTTTTTTCTTTATTTAATGATTTTATTGTATTTTTTGTTAACATAGTGTTGGTTTATAGTATTGGATATGATTTAGACGTATAGGCTCAAACTATTTTGCTGTTTACTTTTTTCATTTTTGTGTGTGTGTGTTTTTAACTTTTTTTAACCCTTAAGATTTTAAATAAGCCTTCCCTTTCTCCTCCAACTCAGTGTCTTTGTTAAATTTCACCTCAATGCAAAATGCTTTTATTTCTTGGGACCTCACTTGATTTTTATTCTCTACAAATTATTGCCTATCCACAAATTCAGTCTTTATATTACCTGATACCATATTTTTTTATTACTTTAACATGTAATTAATGAAGTTACTAACCTAAGAGTGTTCTCCACATCATATGCTAAAAAGAATGAGCTTTCTAACTTGGTCTCCTTGAGCCTATCCCCTGTTCTCTCCCTCGAAAAGGAGACATATTTTCAGACCAGTTCTGAGACTTTTGAGACAGACAATCAGAAAGAAAGGAGGAGAGATAAGGAGACATGTGAGTGTAGACAAACATTTCTGGAGGGCTCAAGGAGATTTTCAGGGGTGTTGAAGAGATGATTATGGGATCAGTTGTAGTATGTGAGAAATTGAATGAAAGGAATTTTAAGGACTATTTCTAGAGTGTCTGGGTGCTTTTGATAGCATTCAAGGAATATAAGTAAACAGCTTGTTTTTAAAATCCTTTTTATGACAAGCACTGTGTTCCTTGAAACTGAACTTCGCTCTCAGTCTGAACTATACAGATTACACCATTGAAATTCTTAGTTAATGCAACCTGACTATCAGATTTATAAGGGCACATTTCTCTTTAATTTGCTGTATTCTCAAAACACCTAACACAATGGAGTACATACTTTACATCTGTTAATAGCGCGTTGTTCTCTTGACTATATTCACTTTGATATTGCCATGCAAACCGAAAAGCACCTCAACTACACTTTGCGCTAATTAATGTGCTATCCCCCTCCTCAGACAGATGACAGAGGTATTCTTAGATAAGTGAGGAGATTAAAAGGAGTGGCACTAAGTGAATCCTTGTCTCTTGGCCCAGGAGTGTGTCTCAACATACTCGGAGAAACTTGCAGTTCGGCTGAAGCACTGTCAGTGAACTTGAGGAAACCCGCAGCGGCAAAGAGCTCTTGGAAAATTGGATAAAGCCAAGTGTCACTTAGATTTATAAAAAAGGGAAAGAATGTGTATTCATGAACTACAGAGCACTGAGCTTGACATCGATCCAGGGCAACATTCTAGAACAATTTTTTTAAACAGTGGCTTCTGAGCACTTAGAAAAGGAAGTGGTAAACTCAGCATGAGCTCACTAAGAATAGTCCTGTCAGACTAACCTCATTTCCTACTGACAGAGTTACTACACTGGGAGATCAGAGAAATAGAGTAGAAATAGTGTATCTAGGTTTCAGGAAAGCTTTTGACAAGTTCTCTCATGATACCCTCGAGGGCAACATGGGGGGAAAGCAGCCTGAATGATATTACAATTGCACAAACTCAGAGTCAGTGGAACATTAGTACCCAAAAGGAACTAATTAATGAGTCATTCTGAATTCAACAAAATATTTAATTCAATTAACATTTTTTCCCAGCCTCTATGCTACCCATATGTTAAGGGCTAGTGATTCAATTGTACAGAGAGAGAATAGAGAAAGTCAGACTTGGTAGCAGCAACTTCAAATGATCCACTTGTGTGATTAGAGTTTCAGGAGTGCCCAAATAAACCTGAGATTATGTTAGAAGAGTGAAGCATCTAAAATGAGGGAGGCAACAATTTTGCTATTCTCTATGCAGACTGTCCAATTCAAGATGCACCAGGAAAGACTCTGATCATATCTGAAAGGTGTGATCAGGGTGAGAAAAAGACATCAATAAAATCCTATCAAGAAGACAGAATGAAATGCTAAAAAGATAGAACCCATAGCTACCTTGGTGTTCTCCAAGAAGTAGAGTGAGATAGAGCTAAAATTCAAGTAGAATTATTCAAGTGTTGACTAAGACACAACTATAGAGTGAGTTATTGGAACCCACAACCTATAACCTTAAAGTTTTTCTCTCTTAATCATAAATTCTATATAGCAAACAGTCTTAAACCTCTTCGGGTATTTACTCCATGATTTACCTATAGTATCTACTCTGTTATCAATTGATTTGATATCATAAAACATATTCAAATTTTTTTAAATCCAGAAAAAGCTAGAACTGAAAGTTTATCCAATCAGAACATTTTGAATTGGGGTTTCAACTTTAAAGATTTATTTTATTTCTTTATGCATACAAGAACTGGAGTACAGGCCAGAGGTGGGGTGTTGAGAGGATTCACCAGAGGCAGAGTGGGGAACAGAACAGACAGATCAATTGAAATACACTGCTGAGGGGAGCAGCAGGAGAGACAGGAGCGGTCTGCTGTGCCATGTGGGTTAGCTCCCTGGCTGGGGATCAAACTCATGTCACAGTGGCTGCCAATAGCTTGTTAATGCTAATACTTAACCTCTGCACCACCAGGAGGGCCTGGCTTGAACTTATTTTTAAGAAATAAATTATATAAATACAGTAGTATGTTCTTCTCCACTCAGTGATGAAATTGTCTTAAAGACAGTATGTGTATATATATACTGGTCACTTGTTATATACCATATATGTCCACAAATAATTTGTATTATTGTAAGAGGACAGACATGAAGGAGGAGGTAGAAAGCCTTCATAAAGGAAATGATGCCAGATGCTGAATGATGAGTATGTGCTATCCACACTTTATAGGAGAGCATTCCAGGCAGAGGAAACAGTAGTCTCAAATCCACACAAGCGAGAGTTGGAAATTTCCTAAAACTGCCAATAAGTATATATCGCTTTAAAGAAATGGTAAGTTAGGAGTTTGAGAAAATGAAAATTAAGGAATCAACAAGGACTTAGTTATTAAAGACTTTATTCCAGAACAGCTCAGTTAAGCATTTTTACCATGGGAATAACATGACTTACATGCTTGTCAGAGAGTTAAATCTGGTGGTGATATAGTTAGAATTGGGGAGGTAGGGGTCAGTAAAAGACAAACAGTATCGAAAAACTTTACAGAAGAGATGATGGAATTTTAAAATAAGTCAAGATAAAGGGACAGATTATGAATATCTTTGCAGAAGCAAAGGAATGCTCATGCATTGTGGGAGTGTAAATTGGTGTACCCACATTGGAAAACAGTATGATGGTTCCTCAAATAAATTAAAAATAGAGAGCTACCATATGATCCAGTAATTCCACTTTTGAGTATTTACCTAACAAACATTAATTCAAAAAAGATATAGGCACACCCAGGTTCTTAGCAATACGATGTACATCAGTAATGATACAGAGGTAACTCAAGGTCCCAATAACAGATAGCAGCTTAAAACAACATGATATATATACAATGAGATACTATTTAGCCATAAAAAGAAAAAATAGATAAAATCTCACCCATGATGAGAAATATTTAAAGAGTTTGTTGACCCACAGATTTAATTATATTTCAGGGAAATGTGTGTTTCTCTGAATACACATTATCTGACTGTGTAACACAACATAGCTGAATCATTATTATATTAGATTGAATAATAATTTTAATAAAAAGATATAAACTAATGCAGCATGTTTGTGAAAGTTATGGAAAAACTCTATTCATATTACCATGTACAAAGTAAAACTTTGAATTTTGGTTTTTGAGATATCCATTTATTTTCAAAGAATTCTCCACAAAACAAGTTACTAGTAGTTTTATGTAAAAGGTTCTTATACATAAAATATATGTACAGTCTTCCCAAAAATAAATTCTATAAACTTTTACTTACAGTATAGAACAAGAGGTGCAATTTAAAACATTAATTAGTACAGCTCTTATTGTTTAGTTTATTTCCTTTTCTTCAATTTGCCTTCATTTCAGTGCAGAAAAGGGCGTGGGATAAAAAAACGGTAATTTTTTTTTATTCCATAGGGTTAAGAATGGAAACCTGATGCTCCATCATGTCCCAGAAATATCTTAGAAGACTGCTCCAATGTGTTGGGGGCAAGGACACAGATGTGCTCATATTCAAACCAAACTAGATTCCCTGGAATACTCATTAGATCAATTTGGTCAATTGGGCCTCACTAGTTTAAAAAAAAAAATAGTTGTTGCAAATGATGTTGTTTTGCACTGTGTAACTCTAAAGTAAATAATTATTTGCTGTTTACCTTTAAGAAATTTAAATATGCAGTGGACAGACAAAGCATACATAAGATTTGCTTAAAAATGAAAGCTATTTAATACTTTTGTACAGTTTAGAGACAAATATGAGATCTTAGAATGACAACTATCAGGAGATCTCACATAAGTGGGTTTGATGGTCAATACATCCTCTTTTCCTTACAAGTTTGTTTTTTCTTCTGAGGCTGTTGTCTAAACTTCAGCATGTATCAGAATCACCCTGAGGGTTTCTTGTATAACAGACAGATGACATTCCTGAGAAGATACATTTCTAACAAGTGATGTTGCTGGAATCCAGGGACCACATTTTGAGAAGCATGCCCTCAAAGGGTGTTTCTGATCCCTGATGCTGCCTACCTTTGTCCTTTAGGAACCTCTGTTCCCTCCCTATTTATCCCTTTCCTAGGATTATCTCTCTGAACTATGATTCTGGACTAATCTGTTTCCTTATCAGACCAAGAGCAACCTGAAACAAGTGTGTGTCTAATTAATACCACATCTCCAGGGTACAGCACCAGGACACGTGGTGACAAGAAGTAATAGATGGTTAATTATATGTGTTGGATGATACTTGGTTCATCATTAAGTATGGGGAAATGTTGGTTTTGCAGAAGAAACAGAATTGTGTACTTGTGTGTGTACAAATATATATATTTGTGTGTGTGTATATATATATATATACACATACACACACACTTTTGATTTGAAGTACTCAGAGGAGTGATAAGAAGAATGTTGTGTTTGCAGGAAAGAAAACAGCACAGAGGCAAGAAATGAAAAAGAAAAATAAGATATTAGGACTTGAAATTCACTTTAGCTACTACAGTATATGATGAGAATAAAATATTTTAGAAAGAATCCAGTAATAAAATTGTACAAATGGTTTCAACTTTGTCAGATATACTCTTTGGCCCACAAATACCTTTGAATATGCCTTCCTGTATAGATGGTAAAACTGAGAATCACCCCAATTTACCTACAGTATAGCTGAGGGCACACAAGAGATTAGAGAGATCGCCCATATCCTAAACAGAAAAAGGGAATTATAAGAAGAAAAAAATGGAAAAGACCTAGTAGGTCATTCCGTCCTACTCTCTGGACTAGTGGAAGATTAAATAAAGTAACAGAAAAAATTATGGAAATATACTGATGAAAATTTAAGGCTTTCTCTGATCCTCTAATTTTTATTGCCTCATGAAGTTCAAGGGTTTATTGTCAACTCATCGCTTAAAACCTTCTTCATCAAAAGAAAAATATTCCCTACAGTCTGCATTAGAAATGGAAAAAAGAACAGCAAGGTAAAAAGTTGATTTTTGTGGTATTAAATGACTTGCTTTTTCCTGTGTTCATGCATTTCTGGTTTGTAACTGTACTTATCCAAAATATTAAAATGACCTTCAGGCCAACCCCTTTGCTTAAGAGTGAAGGGGAAGAGAAAATTACTAGAAGTTGACCATTACCGAAATTACTTGCAAGGCATTTTTCTTTGATAGCTGCAGTTTCACTCATATTACCATCCTTTTTTGTTGACAAGTTTCCAAGATTTTAATCTTGGATTGGAAATGTTACCCTATCAGAAAGGGCTTATATTGTCAGGAGCGGTGCTGTCACGGAATGCAGAATCATATATGAGAGCGCTGGTTGTATTGAAAAATATACCAGTGCTGGGAAAGGCATTTAAATGTGTAGTCTGCTTGCTCATAAATCACTTTCAATGTGCTCAATTCTTAGACAACATATTGAAAGCTTTCTTATTTCTTTTATTATAGCCGTGTCATTTGCATTGCTGAATTGGGGTTATGTCGGCAATTCCAGATAAACCCTTGGTAGGAATGGTTTATAACTCCGCGATTAAATTTCACCCTGCCTTGGAATTCAAAAGTAAAATTTTTGTGAGTATATTTTTAATCTAGAGAATATGTGATATTTTAAGAAACAGTCAGGCTGATAATTTGGGTTTCCAAAAGTAAGCAAGTCCCGCCAAAGCACCAGAACTAACAGCATTGGGAGAGTAGGTCTCAACTAACAGATTTGGTTGAATTAGGAACACATATTCAGAGCATTTAAAAAATTTCTTACTATTTGTTTTACTGGAGATTGCTGCTGCTTTTTTTCCTTTCCTTTGCTTTTTATTAATTAGATGGATGTCCACTCCCTCTCAGGCAAAACATTTTAAATTCACTCAGATGCCTATTTAACCTGGGGCATGCATACACTCTGTGCTTTCATTTCTTCTTATTTTCTGGTACAAAACTAATCCCAGTATCCCTGTCCTCTCCCTGCCATCTGCAATTGTTCTAGAAATGAACAAGATATCAGTAAAGAAAAAAAAAAGACGAGAGAAAGTTAGGGTACATAGACCTTTGATTTTAGGATGAAGCGGAGAAATAACAAGCAATACAGCATTTCAAAGAAGCAGAATTTGAAGAAAATTCAGAATAACCAAAAAAAAAAATCAAAACATTTACTCATTTTGAAAGATAATCCTCAAATTTTTGTAGAATAGTTAGCCCCAAGGAAAGCTAAGGAAGATACTCTCTTAAAGCTTTCTAGGAGTAATCCTCCAACTCCCTCTATCTTTGTCAAAACCTAAGTAAAACACAATAGAAATTTACTTGCTTTGAAAAGAAATGGATTAGTAGTAACACATTCTATAGGTGAGGAGTGAAATATATCTTGCCTAAAGGAAGGTGTCTGTATAAAGGTGCAAAACTTGCTCCTGAAGACACCTCTTAGTGCAGGCTCATGCACACCAGGAAAGAACTCCTAGCAAAGCACAGCACCAAAGCAAATACAGGGTCATGCTAATCCAGTTAATAAACACATCCAGACTTCTCTCTTAGATAACCCCACTTCTCAGTAGATGTTAGGAAATGGAGTATGGGTCAGATAAATACGTTGTACGTGTATTTATCAACACATAGTAGGAAGCACCATTATAAAGCAATGAGAGTTCACAAGGCTTAACCTAATAGCCTCCGCAGTGAGCTCTAGGCTACAGGACTCTAACAGTCAGGTGGACAAATGAAACACACCATGCTGTTCCTTTAAAATGTCAATCTACCCTCAAGAAGCCCCAGGAAAGTGACCAGTACATGACAAAGGATCCCTATTACTAATAGAAGATCTTTTGTTTAATGACTGGCCAGACAGTGGTATCCCTAAAGAAAGAAAATACTAAGGAAGAGAAGCAGAATCAGATGGGAGAAGGTTTTCATTTGGAACATCTCTAGTTACAGAATTAGGTCTAGTAGGTGAGTGAAAGTGGAGGACAAAAAGATATTTCTCTTGCTCACATGGAGAAACTCAAAGCATAAGCATAATTTTGATATATGATGTGTTTACAAAATCTGTCCCTTTACTGCATCTTACAGAGGGCCAAAGATCTCTTATGTGGTGGAATAAAAAGGGTAATAAAGAGCTAGGTAAAAATTCTGCCTTGCTACACTAAGCAAGCAATGTGAAAGCACTCTAAAAATGAATAAGGAATTTCTGTATCTAGCTGATTCTCAAACTGGATACCCTCATGGACTCTTCCACTGAAAACAAAAAAGAATATTAACAACCCATACATTACATGTATCAATGAAATGACAAAAAACTAAAAGAGATTTTCAATATTAAGTTACAGAAGGAATTCAGGTAAATAGACACTGGTTAGTTTTTCACCTCAAGTGTAAGATGAATGGCCTAACATTTGTTATTATTTACTATATTCTACATTTATATTTACTCTCCTGGATATTTTCAATAGAATACCAGTTCTATTTCTCTACTGTCCACTTTGTCCTGGAGAGGTCAGTTTTTAGGGATGACATCAACCCACCAGCTCCTAGTTAGTTGTGCCAGGTAGCAGGTAAGGGAGGAGATTAGGTAGCAGGACTAGGAGACATAGGAAAAGCTTGCAACATGTACTCCCCTAGGTCTTACCCAACTAGGTAGTCTAGGATTGGCCAAAGTCTTCTGTTAAAGATAACAGCCCATATCCAGAGACCCTTTCCTACAGTTCTGTGACCTCGAGTAAGTTCTCCTCTCTGCCTGTTCAGCCTTGGTGTAAGGAAAGGTGATGATGGTTCAAGGATGCAGCAGTTTCAGGGAACCACACTATCCTTTGCTGCTTTCTATTAACCCTATTCACAACTTTGCAAAAAAGTCTTCCATTAGCCTCTTCAGTTACCTACTTGAGAGTATCATCTATTTCCTTGCATGCCAGTGACAAAAGTGCCTGCACAATATTTAGTGGAGAAAGTAAAACAGGGGTCAGAGGAGGGTCCGAGGCCAGAGAGCCCCCCAAAATCCCCAAAAGGCCAAAAACCAGAATCAGGGGCTATAGCAACAGAGGCTATAGCCTAACAGAGGACAGTGCTCCATACAGGTCACTGTGTATGGGTTCTCACCCATGCGTACAAATGCAAGGGACCTCAGGCTACAGGAACAACCATGGGGTTTATTTATAAACAGAAGAAACAAGAATGCTTACATATCCACAAGAGGCTGGCTCTTGTGGATTCATTCGAACAACATCAGTGTTGTCAGTCACCGGTCACCAGTTCTAGGCAGCACTGTCCAGTAGCAGTGACCACTATGGGCCTGCAGAGGCGGTGTTCCATTGTTACAGTTCTTGTGAGTTGTTGGTTTATACCACTAACAAACAGCTCTTTGAGACACCAGGCCCAGGGCCTTTGGTGCTCCTTCCACTCAGTATCACAGACAGGACCGAGTCCCAGTCCCTACGAAGTCCTTCAGTCTCTCTCTCCTCCTCAGAGGGCAGATGCTGGGGGCTTCCCTCCTTTCTTCAAAGGCTGGAACCATCTTCTCCTCTTCTTCTGCAGGAGCCTTTCTTCCTCCGCTGCTTCTTCGGATCTCTTCTTCCTCTGTCTGGGCTGCTGCTTCTCTGTCTGCTCCTCCAGGTCACTTCCAATCCCAATATCTCTGAATCCCAATTCCAATTCCAATGCTCCCTTCAACCCTGCCTTAATATTCACTTTCAAAGTGCCACCCCCCCCCCCAGGTCTGATTGGTCCATTTTCCAATCCTGCACCTAATTGGTTCATTTTGGCCTGTTCCAGAATTCAGG
>JAGFMF010011632.1:1468266-1520662 GCA_019455555.1 Galemys pyrenaicus
GGTTCATTTTGGCCTGTTCCAGAATTCAGGAAGTGTAATTTACAAGAGGGGCTCTGCTACCACTGACTTGTGGTGAGAGGCGGAGTCCTGGTATCAATCCACCTATAGCTCACATCTGATTGGTCCATTCCATGATCCTGGCAGCACACTGCTTCATAAAAGGTTTCTGAGGAAAGATTGCCACACTAACTTGCAGGGAGCCAGAGACCACTCCTCCTGCCGGCTGCAGCCCAGTAACAAAATTGCTTTTAGAAAGAGCAAGAAGAATGGTTAAAAGTGAGAGATACTACAGAGATTGTGTACATTTGGGACTAAGAAGGGAAGAATGGACTTGGCAGTAGGAAGTTAGCAGGTGACCTTAATGAAAGTTTTCACATAACTGTGGGTACCTAGTAACCTTGTCTAGAGACTCTGTGGGGGGTAAAAAGGTGGATTCAGTAGAGGTAGAAGTTTATTTTAAGAAGTTTGGTAGTGAAAGGAAGCTAAGAGAATGACCAGTACCTAGTGCTTTGAGGTGGTAGAAATACACACACACACACACAGTTTTGAGTTTGTGGGAATGGAGAGAGAGACAGAAAAGACTGTCAGAAAGGAATTTAAGTGGTAGATGTAAGCTCACAAGGAAACATGAAGATACAGGAAAAAGATGATAGAGAGGTAAGAACTTTCTCTGATAAGAAATATAAAAATAAGGGTAAAGAGAAAAATCTGCAGGTGAGAAGGATGAAAGTTTCAGGCATTTGTATCTCCCTTTCCAAGCAGGATCAACAAAGCTCTCTTCTGAAGCAGGAGGTGTGAAGTGGAGGTTTGACATATCTGATAAATTTTGGAATAGCTATTGTGGGCACTGAGTGAAGTTGTTTTATTTTTCATAGATCCTCTTTTTTTATTCACTACAGTCAACCACTTTGATTGGGGAGCATTAAGGCCAGCTACTAGAGTATCCAACATTCATTTTTCTTTAGCTTTCTGGGAGGGGATTTTAATGAAATTCTGTTGTTTTCTATTGTTGTGGCGCTCCAAAGGTAACCCTGGCTTTTGTAAATCTGACACAAGGTTTACAAATATTCATCAGGCATTAACAAAGGAAATGCAGCAAGAGCAAAGAGCAAGGGAACAAATGAGAGATAGCAACAAGAGAGGGAAAAAACCTAGCAACCAGCAAATAACATCATCCAAATTTACCCCTTGCAGTCACTGGAGGATTAATAGGGAAGCAAAGAAAACTAGGTTTGATGAGGCTTTGTGGCTTAATAAAACGTCTTTGAGAATCTAGGAGACAATGTGGATAGAGCGTTTTATGTTCCTTCATCATTAAAGGCATGAGATTAATGAAAGCAACTCTTCTTTTTCATGTCTGACAATGTATTTATCACTATTTGTTCATATCCTGAGACCCAATGAGAATGGCGTGAGCCCGTTGCCCTGCCAACCTTTCTCAAGGACCAAAAGAGTTCAGGCACCACTTTGTGCTTCATTGTTATACTTTGTATTGAAGCTGACCAAAATAGAAAAGCTACCCACTTTTGTGCCCATGAAGGCAATAAATGTCAACAATGTGAACAACTCTGGAAATGAGGATCAGGCTACAAAATACCAGCTATCTAAATACACCTGATGTAAGTCTGAAAACTTGTGGCTAAATTTTTTGTAAATAAAATTTCATTTGTAGCATGCCTGTGGCATACAAAATACACTCCATGAAAACACCCTAAAGTGAGAAAATGCGGGGAGGCCTCCAGCCTCCCTATATATCTCTGACCAGCTAGAACAGTAAGACTTGTCCAGTTTGTGAATTGTCTCCAGGTAAGATTTTACAGTTGAAAACTGACAACTACTGCACCATAGGCACAAGCAATTTAAAGGAATCGTCCTCTAAACCAGAGTTGTTCTCATTTCCTATAGATTTTTAAAATTATCTTCAATGTGTGAGACTGGAGTTTACACTGGTGACAGTCTTAAAGAGATTAAAGACAGGAGAGAAGACGGAGAGAAAAGACAGACTAATTTATGGGGTGTGGATCTTCTGCCGAATGAGCAAAGGGGAACAATCTCAGCTAAAGGAGAAAAGTCTTGTCCACCACAATTAGAAAATGGACACAAATGGTTAGTGTGGCTGGAGAGGAGGAAAATTCAAAATAAGAGGAAATCCATACTGGTTGACTGTTATTGCTTTTATGGATAGTTGCTTTATCTCACATTCAGCAATTCCCTACTAAGGGGCAGAGATTATGTTAAATGAAGCCTGTAGAGACACACACAGACACAGCTAGGCTTTGGGAACAGTAAACTAGCTACAGCAGTGACACAAGTAGATACCTGACTATAATTAAGACAGCATGCAAAAAGTCCATAAAAATAAGATAGTAGGGGCCTCCATGGTGGTACAAGGAATTAAGTTGCAGCACTATGAAGCTATTCGCAGCATTATGAAGCTATCTGCAGCCACTGCACCATGAGTTCGATCCCCAGTCAGAGAGGTGACCCTCATGGCACAGCAGACCTCTCCTGTCTCATATCTGCCTGTTCTGTCTCCCACTCTGTCTCTGGTGAGTCCTCTTACCTCCCATACCTCTGGTCTGTACCCCAGTTCTTGTATGCATAAATAAATAAACCTTTAGGGAAAAAAGATTTAAAAAAATAAGATAGCAAATTGATGCTGTATAGATCCAGAAGAAATTCTCTGTCTTGACCTGAGAAATTCAAGACAGAGGTGAAAATTGTCCTAAGCTTTTGAGGACGATTACTTTTCAATGGATGGAGATGGTGGGAATTGACAGATATAGGAGAATTCAGTTAAATAACATGATGCTGCTCTTTTTAAGCCACATACTACCAAAGCCTGTGCTTCTAAAAATCAGTAGAGTTGACTTCCAAATAAGTTATCTCATTTAATCTTCACAATAATGTTGCAAACTAGATGTTACTGTCACCATTTAACCTATAAGAAAAACACCTTCAAAGAAGAAAAATAACTTGTCCAATAGCACCTCTTTAATAAAGGGCAGAGCCAGGATTTAAATTAAAGTCAGTCTGAGTCCAAAGATCATGTTCTAGCCTTTCTATCCTCTGCACCAGATTGCCTTTACACCAATCCCTTTCCACCTTGGTTCCCCTGCCTTGTTTCCCTCAAGCTCTCAACTCACCTGCACATAATCAACAATCAAAACACTTCTTAAGAATAATTGCATGCTGCTGAGAGATTTGTATCGCTACAGAAAATGTATACCTAGGAACATATATTCTCTATTAAACTTTGACAGGTTTCCATCCATCATGACCAGCAACAATCAATACTTCAACTGAAACAAATTCCTACCTATGATGAGACACCCCGAAAAGCCCACACCTTACTCATTTGTGAATCTGAAGAACTTCAGCACAAAGGAAGAATCTGGTGAGTCTAATGGAAATGAAATGAATGAAAAGTTGAATATTCCTTTCACTTTTAATAAATGGTATGATGAAATCTGGTGGAAGAAGGTGTCTCTCTAGCAAATTCTTTTGTTAGCAATTGTTAAGGCAACACTTTATTCTACAATACTAGAAACTAGTAATTTATTTGTTTCTCTACATACAGATCTATTTGTGTTTAAAGTTCCAACCCAAGACCCACTTTTTCCATTCCCATTCAACTGGTATTTATTCAATTCAAATGTGTGATAAGATGTATTATCCTCACTTTGCAGCTAGGAAACAGAGGCTCAGAGATTGCTTTGTTATTTCTATCAATTCACTCAGCTAAGACATGGTGGAAACTAGATGTTTGATAGCAGAGTGTTTGATTCCAAGGCTGCAAAGAAATCTTAGTGGGGGAGAAAGTCTCTTCCAAAAAGAGTTAACTTGTCTCCTCTTCCCAAGAGAAGGTTCTACAACTATAGGACTAGTGGAGAAAGCCACTTTGCCCATAGAATATAAAGAGATGATTTTGTCACAAAGACAATCTCTGCAAATGTAACTGGAAGACCCAGGAAACTTGAAAAAATAAAATACCCCAATTTAATTTTCTACCAATACATCTATCATTAATCACTTAAATGGATTTTATAAGAACTTTATTATACATAACTCTAGTACTGAAATCTCAGATTTACAGAAGCTAAAATTTCCATTAAATATAAAATGTGAATAATTTACATTACATCCTACTGTACAATAAATATACATCCCAGACAGGAAGAGATCTATAACCTCATTTGCCTCCTGACATCCACAGAACAGCTTTCCCTGGCAAAAAGTTTGCTGACTCCAGCAACTTAACCAGTTAGGATTCTTTGCTAGAATTCTAACAAAGCAATAAGTAGTTTTCTTTAGCTAAAATGCCTTTCTTACCAAAGACAGTTTAGAAACTAGACTTAAGACACAGGCTGCCTGGTTCTGAATTCCACGTTGACCATTTAAAATATGTGTAACCTGGACAACTTTAGAAACCTCTCTGTGTCCGCTTCCTCATCTGTAAATTGGGTTCAGATTTTTATGATTGTTGTAAGGCTCAAGTTAAAAAAAAAACAGATAAAGTAATTAATTTCTAAGCACCTAAAAATGCTATGTATTATATATATACATAATATACATCATGTATATATGTAATATGACATATAATATGTAATAATGATATGTATATTATAAGTGTGTATATTTTTATGTTTCCCAAAACTTAGAACAAATTCTTTACCTGTCTTTTCTCTCTTTACCTGTCCTTTCATTCTATAGTATCATTGGCAGGTGAAGCTCCATTTAAAGCAATGACCTCCATAGTGATTACCCTTAGAATAAGAGTCAAGAAATCAGAGGATCCTAACAAAGCTAATATATATTTTCAGTTCTCCACACAGAAGAAACTCTACAGCAAAGTTTCAAAAGAAATAAAAAAGACACAGCTATTCTTAAAATCAGAAAGTGCTTTGTAAAATCTAAAACACCTTAAAAATGTAACAGGTACTTGACATATATTATTGCAAAATCTCTCAACCATCCTATAGTTCAAAATAATTTAAATTTTTCAATTAAGGAAACTGATTCTCCAGGACGTGATATTATTATTAGTTATTAGAAGCCAGAATACCAAGTAAATTCCACCTTACTACATATGCTCTGACATTTCCACTCCATTGTCATCATATAGCCTGTGTTAAATACCACTCCATCCTCCATTGTGCCCCTGTCCTGCTTTTGTCTTGTACCCATACTTTGATGCAGTCACATGGCAACTTGACATTGTGTCTTCTGAATGGGATCTAGACCTAACTTACCTTCCTTACAACCCATCTAACTTACCTGCTCAGCATTCTGTTCTTCCTTCGGCATTATTTCTTGAGGAAAGAATTCAGTTCTGCTAGGGTATTAATAGACACAAAGAACCTAATATCAACCCTCTGGAATAAAAATGATAGCTAACACTTCCTTATACTTAAAATGTGCTAAGCATATTCTCAATGTGTATTATGTATGACCTCAGGTCTAACAAAACCACTTTACGAGTGATGAGACTACTGCACTGAAAGTCACAGAACTTCAAAAACCAAACTGTAAAGAGCAGTCTCCTTGTAATCATTTAGGTGCCCATCAGGTAGAGCTGATTGTAAAGTAGAGATGAAAAGGATTATTTCTTAGTCCATGTTTATCATTCATATGGTCAGAATTTTGGGCAGTTTTCAAGGTAAGTTTTGACCATGACTGCCGTTCAAGCTTTCACTTGGTTCTTTGTCATTTTCAAGTAATAATTTAATCATTAAATGACCCAAACATACATTTTTTAAGAATAGAAGACTCTTGAAAACCAAGAGAAGACAAGATCCACAGGAAGTTCTAATGATTTCAGATGTCTAGGGACACCTGGAATAGTGGGAGGAACCAGGTGAATGCTGAATCATGGAATGTTACAGAATGTGTCAGATTTTACCAGTTTTTTTTTTCAACCATCATATTTGTTATCTATAGGAAATACAGAGATGAGGATATTTGAAAAAATTATACAGAGTGGGAAGATAGGGTCAAAGGAGTCTGTTTAATAGTGGTAAGTAGTACTAGAATTTTGGTCATAGGTATATTTTTTGAGGTGTGAAGCTATAATTCTAAATATTAGGTAGCATTATATGCTATTGTTCAGTGAATGAATTTTTAAAATAACTACATAAAAAGGGTTAGAACCTTAAATCAACAGAGTAAATTGCACTACTCTCCATAAAACATGATAATAATGATATTTCCTGGCTTATGTTAGTGAACAAGAGCTACAGTCTGGGCTCTTTAAGCCAATGGAAAGGAATCAGTTAATGATCTTTGGGGGTAATTGTTCAAGCTTTAACACCTAATGGGGTAAACCTACAAGAATATTTCAATATTGGACCCTATTATACATTTGGGTCCAATATAATAGACCAAACACAATCCTGACTTTGTAAAAACCTGAGAATCTTCTCTTCACTCTATAACTATCTGCACTATAGTTCAGATTTCATTTCTTCTTCTGTTCCTATCTCACAGGGTGACTGAGAGAATCAAAGACGATAATGTATCAGAAAGTGCTTTGTAAGAGCTAAAACACCCTACAAATGTAAGGGATTATTATTGCTGTTATCATAAGATATTACAGACTCTTCCTAGCTAGCAACCTTCAGAAGTCAGAGATTGCCTACGGCGGGAAATACAATTTTTATTAATTCATTTAAGCTTTATGCCAATTGAATTCTAACTGTAGAACTATTTCTTGTAATTATGATTTAGTAGTTCCAAAAACAAATATAGCTATCAAGTTCAACCACTTGTACAAAGAATAAATTAGTTTATAAAATGCAGTGGACTTTATCTTCAAATTGAAAATTTGACCTAAATCAGTAACAAATACTAAGTAATTTGATTTTTTTCTTGGTAGGAAAATATTGGTTAGCTGATGGTTTCAGAGAAAAAGTAGTTAATAAGAGTAAGGTAATATAATTAGGCAAAAAAATATATTCCTATATAAAGTAATATAGTCCACTTATAACATTTTTATCTTTTTTATAAAAACTAATTCTCTCTGGTGTTTTCTATGAGTGAACTTTGGAAACTTTGGTTTCCAGAGGAATTACTACCCTTACATGCATACATTTATTTTTATTTCTTTCCAGGAAAGGTACCAGGAATCTTAATTTTAAATTAGAATCTCAAAGACTTTTGACTCAAGTGGCCCTTAGTATCACTGTTGGACACATCATAGTTTTGCAAAATCAAACCAGGCTCCTGTTTAGAAGAGGGCATAGCAGGCATCATAAATAAGTGAAGCACGATTGACAAGGATGATAGTAAATAGGAAAATTCATGACTCTCCCTCATGGTATAGTAGGTATTTAGTGTATTTGCCCCAAAGAAATATATATCCAATTTCCAATGTTTCAGCATTTTAAAAGAGGGTCAAATCTTGAATTATTGTATTTAAAATATTCTTAATTTTGTATTTATTTTTTTAATTTGTTTATTTGAAGTAACATTCATCTACATCACTATATATAATTCAAAGGAATAGGTTCATATCACCTTATATATCACCATATCCCACCTACCCCAGAGCACCTATATCCTTTATCATTTTTTGATTTTTTTGTTTGTTTGTTTCAAATTTCTTCAACGTTTAAAATACTATGTACAAACCTTTAGTTAGACTAGAAATAAAAAGGGGGTAATTCAAGTGAATATGAAATGAAAAAGGAAATGTTACAACAGATATTACAGAAATACAAAGGATCATGAGACCACAATGAACAATTACATGAAAACAAATCAGACAAGCTAGGAGAAGTGGAAAAATTCTTAGAAACATACAACTTACCAAGACTGAATCATGAAGAAATAAGACATCTGAACTTTTCAAACTGCCCCAGAAAGTAGAAAAGGAAGAAACACTTACTCTCTCATTTTACCAGCATTACCCTGACACCAAAACTAAATAAAGATATCACCAAGAAAAGAAAATTACAGACCAATATTCCTGATGAACAAAAATGCAAAATTCTTCAGCAAAATATTCACAAATGGGAATCAACAATACATTAATATGATCAACTTCATAATCAAGTAGGATTAATGCCAGAGATACAAATTATGGCTCAACAACCACTTATTAATTAATGTGATAAAATACATAAAAAAATGAAGCATAAAAATCAAATTACATCTTAATAAAAGCATAAAAAGCATTTGACAAAATTCAACATCCATTTATGATTAAAAACTCTAAAATCAGAAAGAAGAAAATGATACCTACCTACTCTTACCACTTTATTCAACATAGTATTAGAAGTCTGAGTCAGAGCAATTAGTCGAAGACGTTATAACAATCATGAAAGGAAAAAGTGAAACTGCCACTATTTACAGATGATACAGAATATATACAAAATCCTAAAGACTCCATCAAAAGCTTTTTAAAATGTTAAAAAATCTTATAGTTTTCAGTGCACAAGTCTTTCACCTCCTTGGTTAAATGCATTTCTAGGTATTTTAGTCTTTGTGATATAATTTTCTTTTTTTTTTTTTGACATTCAGTATTAGTGTGTTGAGATGTAACTGATTTTTGTATTCTGTTGATGAAAGAAACTGAAGAAAACACAAATGAATGGAAAGATATTCCATGCTCATGGATTAGAAGATTATATATTGCTAAAATATCCATACTGCTCAAAGTATTCTACAGATTCAGTGAAACCCCTTTGAAAATTATAATGATATTTATCACAGAAAGAGAAGAAATGACTCTAAAGTTTGTATGGAACAACAAACTCCAAATAGTCAAAATTAATCTTGAGGAAAAAGAGCAAATCTGATGGCATCACACTCCCTGATTTCTAATTATACTATAAAGCTATAGTAATCAATTACTACTAAATCAATTACTACTAAAAATGGAGCTTCCATTTGATCCAGCAATTCCGCTCCTAGGACTCTACCCAAAGGACACAAAAACATTATTTCCAAAGGCCACCTGCACCCCTATGTTTCCTGCAGCACAATTTACAATTGGTAAATTATGGAAACAACCCAAATACTCAAAAATAGATAACCAGATTCAGAAGATGTAGTATATTTACACAATGAAGTTGTACTCAGCAGTCAAAAAGGATGAACTTATCCCATTCACAACAACATGGACAGTGCTGGAAGGACAGTGCTCAGTGAAATAAGCAGAAAGTAAAAGAAAACTATCAAATGGTTTCACTTATAAGAGGAATGTAGAGGAACTAAATAAGGTACCAGGGGGGGAAAAGTAACTATAATAAAGTAAAATAAAATCACTAGGCAACTACAGATCAGAGACATTCTGTAGAGGGAGGAAGAGGGAAAAGGATCAGGACAGGGGTGGGAGAGCACAAGGGACTATGGTGGTGGTGCATGGGTGAACTGGTGGTGGGAATTTCATGAGGAAATCATATACTGTACAAATATGAAGGATGATGTAATAAATATATATTAAAAAATACATTTTTAAAACTTTAAAAAAATGGAACGGAATATAAGACCCAAAACAACAAAACATAATATAATGCCCAGAAATAAAAACATGGTCAATTAATTTATAACAAAAGGGCAACAATATACAATGTAGAAATGACAGTCTCTTCAATAAATAATGTTGAGTCACATTGGATCCCATCATACACTAAAATCAGTTCAAGACTGATTCAAGACTTGAAATCACAAACTTCCTAGGAAAAAACAGGCAGTAAGCTACATGACATCACTCTTGGCAAATATGATCCCAAAAACAAAGGTAACAAAAAGAAAATAAACAAGTAGCACTATATCAAACTATAAAATTTCTGCACAACAAAGGAAACCACCAAACCAAAAAAAAAATGAAAAGGTAACCTACCAAATCACATATCTGATTAGGAGTTAATAACTTAAATATACAAATAACAACAAAGTAATCATAACAATAATCCAATTAAAATTAGCAGAGAATTTGAATAGACATTTTTCCAAAGAAGAGACATCAATGGCAAAATACTCAACATTACTTATCAGGAAATGGAAATTAAAAACCACAATGAGATGTCACCTCAACCTACTAGCATGCTAACCATCAAGGAAACAAACAAACAAAAATGTCATCAAGGATTCAGAGGAAATGGAAACTTTGTGCAAGGTTGGTAGTTGATACAGCCTTTATTAAAGGTCCTCAAAAAAAAAAATTGAACTACCATATGATTCATCAATTACACTTCTGGGTATTTATGTGTAAAAATAAAAACACTAACTCAAAAGATACATGCATCCCTATGTCTATTACAGCATTATTTATAATAACTGATGTATAGAAACAACCTAAAGGCCCACCAATGGATAAAGACATTGTAGTATATAAACAAAAGCATATCAAGCAACCATTTAAAAAAAAAAAAGGAAATTTTGCCATTTGACAAAGTGGGTGGATCTTGCAGGCATTACAGTGAAATAGAAAGATAGAAAGACAAATACAGTATGATCTCACTTATATGTGGAACCTGGGGAAAAAAAAGAAAGAAGGAAAAGAAATTCAGAGATACAGAGGACACAGTGATGGACTGGCTGCCAGAGACAGAGGGTGGTGCAGGGGGGGAGTGGGCAAAATTGGTGAAGGGAGTCAAAAGGCACAATTTCCAGTTACAGAATAAATAAGCCATGGGTATGTAATGTGCAGCATGGTGACTATAACTAATAATATTGTATTGCATATTTGAGAATTGCTAAGGGAATAAGTCTTAAAAGTTTTCATCTCAAGAAAAAAAATTGTGACTATGCATAGACTTAATCACATCATACTATATACAAATATTGAATCATTAAATTGTATAGCCAAAGCTAATAATAATGCTACATTTCTATTTCCCTCAATAAAAAATATAACACTGTGTAGATTAAACAATTTATTTGCAGGCTACCTTTAACCAGTGAGAAGCTACTTTGATAACCACTATTCTAGGCTAGAATTCAATGCAGGTTTTAGAAGATGGGCCTTAATCATGAATGAATGAATGAATGACTTGTTAACTCTTCGAAATAGCTTACCTTATTGCCAAAGTCTGCAAAGCATTATTCTAACACTTAAAATAATTAAAAATTATCATTCTATTGTTTTCAGTTGAAAAGACTATCCAATAAAACAGCTGTATACTTGCTCATTGTGGACACATCCTCCCCTCAACAGTAACATTTTATTTTGTCTTGGGGGCTGTTGTCTACCTATCTTTCATGGTGCAGCTCATTGCATTTTTAAAAGATGTTTTTTTCCAGGAGCTAATTGAGCTTTATCTATGTGAGTGAGCTAAAATCTGTCACTGACAGCCTGCAGAAGGCCATTTTTTCAATTGCTTGAAAGAACTAAAGAGTCAGACATGACAAACTGCAGCTCGGAATACCTGGCAGCAAGCCCATTAGTGCTGCTGTGCCACGATGCACTAATAAATTACTTAGAGAACACAGACTCGCTTTATTTCCGTCATGAAATTCACCACCCTAAAACCAAAGGAAAAGATTTGATTTTTTTTTCCTATCATAGTTTGTCAGGGCCTTTGGAAACAGAATGCATTATTTATTTTTTATAAAACATAATTGCTAGCAAAACCACTTTAGTCTATGAAAACAGCTTTCTTTTGTTTCTTGTATGATTTCTTGAGAAACAAACCTTAGGCTTTCTTTATACCCCTCATTCTCTGCCAAGAAGCAACTGTTAACATAGTAGCAATAGCGAATAAAAAAAAATCAAACTGTGCATTTCAATCCTGTTTTATAAACTAAGTCTTATTACCTCAGCTTTCCTTATTAGCTATAAGACAATTAACTTTTTTCTAAGGGGTAAATCAAGAGTACCCATTTCACCAGAACATTTCTATCAACTCTTGGTTTAAAGGATTAAGGATAAATTGTGAAAGGGGTCTGCCAGTATCCTGGGGATTTGCTCTATTTAGTTTGGATCAAATCCTCCATAGGCAAAAATCAGGACAGATAGGATTCTAGGTCTTAAGTTGATTAGTTCTTTTCTAGACAGTGTTCTGAATTGACTGATTCTACTTTCCTCATCTCAGTTCTAATGTGCCTTTCTGATTAGATAGTCCATTACTACCTCACAGATTTTGTCGTTTATCTATGTGTGGTCTTAGTTTTTGACATAGTTCTTACCATAAACAAATCACTGTGACCAGAGGAAAGGAATTCTCTAATTGACAGCTTTGAAAGGGACAACATGAAATGGGGAAGAGTTGTGTCATTCCCCAAAAGAACAGTAGATTGCAACTGCTGAATGACAGGGGATGAACCACAGGCAATCCATTTAATCCATTAAAAATCAGTTTGGGTTCTAAAATGTGAATGTGATTTTCAGAGTTCTGAAATTCAATCCTAGGTAGAATGTTACACAAATGTTTTTGAGCAATGGAATAATCACATAAATTCCTAAGAGATCATTGGTATAGGTATAGTAGAGGTAAGAATACTCATCTGGATGTAAGACATCTTACAACAACAATTGCAAAAGAGCTCTCATTATTATTTGTTCATGTGCTGTAAATATCAAACTGACAGAGAAGGGTAACGTAGAGGAACTTGAGGCATCTTCTCCAACTCATTCATCACTAGTCATTCATTAGCTATATTCCTTGATCAAAAAAACAAAAGGTAAAAAATTTGCAGGAGCGCCAGTGCCCTTCCACTTATCCACCAACCAACCAAACCTGGTAAAGTCATGGAATTTGTGTTTACAACCCAGGCCTGGGGTTATTACTAGCAAGTTCAGTTTCTGTGTTCTGAGATGCTCTGCATTGAGGCTAGGATGGAAAGAAGGAAATGATAAAACATGATTCTGGTATTCATACCAGAGTATGAGTTTTTGACAGAAACAACATTCAGAAGATATGCCCCTTATCACTTATTTCCATCATGTACAAGCCTTTTCAGATTACTTCACCTGTGACTTTGAGAGAACAGATCCACCTAGTTTTTAGGGAAGGTTACTCACATACATTGCCCATAAAATAGAGGCTTTTATTCCTTGCCCCACGGCTAACCTTTTTCTTCACTTGGATATCCCTCCCGGGAGAAATGCCCTCTTCCTGTTCTGCATATATGTATGTGAATTGACAGCTAAGGGAACACAATCAGAACCTAGCATTTTATGTGTTCCTCTAACATCCCACTCTGTTCACAGGTTACCTATCATCACTATAAACTTTTCCTAAATTAGTTCCTCTAGATACTGTTCTTCTCTTAATTATGTCTTTGTGGTTGATTCAGTCTCTCCTTCATCAAAAATTTATTTTGTGCCTTCTTTGTATCAGATCCATGCTAGACAATGAGAATAAACAATATATTGTTTCATTCAACCACCATGTATGTGCCAGGCACAGTTTTAATATCCTAGGGATGTTATAGTCCTACAGGGAATACAGGCAAACCAGAAGACATTTATAATAGAGAAAGTGGAGCTACATCAAGCACAGTGTGTTTGGGGGAACTCAGAATGGATGCTGGATCTGAGTAGACCCAGAGACAGTCACAGAGATGAGGTTTATTACTTTTACTTCAGCTGAACCAAATTCATGGTCTGCGTGTTTTCCAAGTGTATGTTTAGAATGAAATAGAACATTTTATGTGGGAAACTCTTAGGAAAGAGAGAGCTTTTGTTCTAAAGAAATCTGATAAGCTGAAACCCACTATGCTGTTTTCTCTTATCTCATATTCACCATAGCTTTCACTCTCAAAAATGTCATTACCTGTGCCAAGATGTGTTCCTTGGGTCCTTCTCCTGTACCACCTTCCAGCCTGACAACATAGGGCAGAGCATTTAGAAAAAAATAAAATCCCTTAGGTTACTATCATAAATTAGCTGAAGTAAAATATGAAAAGTATCCAAGTCTCACTGCATCTTTCCTATGATTAGGATTCAGAGCTTATTCTAGGAGAAACCTAATATAGAAATTTTGGTTCTCTTGCTTTGAACTTTGATGCCAATTGACTCTGTTCTATTATAACAGTTGAAGCAGAGGGCAGTACAAATATCAATGTATCTGTTGTAAACTTCTTATGGTTTCCTCATCTCCTTTGGACTGAGCTATTAGTGGATGAAGTTCAATGTTAAGTATTCTTGCTCAGGAGCCATATAGTTGAGGAGCCTATGAGAATAAACAGGCACTTGAAAATTTAATGGCATTTAATTGTGTGTATACTCTTGCTACCTCAGTGGTCAAAGGCCAGTGAGTTCTTTGACACTCAGTTTCTGCTTCTATAATAAGTAAATTGTAGTAAGCTGAATGTGTCCGTCCCCCAAAGTTAGGTCTTCATTATCATTTCCCTAAACCTGAATATTATATGGAAAGGAGTGGCTCTTATCGTCTATGTCAAAAAATTTGACTCAGTTAGGATTGATGAGAAGGGGAGCTTCTACTGGATAATCTCCATAGACCCTACACACAATTGCATGTATTACTAAAAGAGTAGGACAGTAAGAGTTTGGAGACAGACACACACATTTGTCCTGACATAAAACTTTGAGGTTCTGAAGCTAATATATTCATGCCACCCATAGGAAATCTGTTGGCATGATAATAATAAACCCACAACAGAAATTATTACATTATGAATGCCAAAAACACAGAGTAATTCAAATGGTTTACAGGTAAGAACCTTTTCCCAGGATTCTCCAGTCTCTGCAACTGATGCCTATGGCCACTCATACTTTTCCTATGATGGATTTTGAAAGAAACATTTTGCTTCATGATTTTGAGGCAATGAACATTCAAAATCCCTTGTAGCAACTACTTTAAAAAAAAAATCTTATCCCGGTATGTATCCTTGTCAGAATAACATTTATTTTCATGAATCTAAACTTGCAGAATTTCTTTTATAAAACAGAGACCTTCCTGGATTTCATGCTACCTGGAAAGCATGGTACTCCTACCCCACCTCCAGAGCATAACATTCTTAGAACAAAGGTCAAAGACTCATCAAGCCGTCCTAAGGGAGTCTTCATTGTATTTCTGTGTTAGGAGTTTGGGACCTCTCAAATAAATCCATATACTATTTCCAGAAAGGAAGACAAGAGACCTCCATAGTTAATCAGCCAGAAGCTCAAAGTACACTGGTAACTTGGGAAAGTCATGGGAGTTACTCATCTGGTGAAAGGTGTGAAACCAAGTACATGTAGAATAGTTTCAGGAATCCTAAAGATAAAAGGGAAGTGTAAAAGAATCATAAGTTTAAAACACCAGAAATATGGGCAAAAACATATTTATCTATAGAGATGAACCAAATGGAAGAACTTTTAAGGAAGGAGATTTGGCCTAAAATCAAGCTTTCTACCACTTGAAAATAAACTATTAGAAAAGAATTTAGTAAAGTATGAAAATAGGAAGATGGGTCTGATGTAGTAAAAACTGCATAGCATTCTATCTAACAATAAAACACTAAAAAAAAAAGAGGCATATTAAATCATAAATAACACAATGATGCTTATTGTTGACCTCATTGCCTAACTGAATTCTGCAGATTCTAGAGATTGAACTATGAGAAGTAATAGAAATAAGATGTAAAATAATTGGAAAGGAAGTGACAAAAAATTCATTATTTACAACTGATAGTCTTTATATTTTTACTCAGAAATCCCAAGGCAATCATCTGAAAAGATAGTTAAACTAATAATAGTTCAGGAAGATGGCCAAATGCAAAAAATATATAGAAATATAATAGCTTGCCTATATATAAGTAGCAATGGACTAGAATATATTATGGAAAATGATCCCATTAATAATGAAATGACAAATAGCAGTTTCTAGTAATATGCCTAACCATTTGATGTGCTAAGTGCAAGAACTGGCAAGCAGAATTCATCTGCTTCTCTAACATCTCATTATTGCAGTGAGAACTGGGCTTAGGCTGGGCTGTGCTCCAGGAGAGAGCCCCGTTGCCCCACATCACTTTACTTCCATCTATGAGGAAGGAGCAACAAGTGATTGTAAATTGAATACCAACTGACTGTGTAATGATATGAAGGAGTCTTATCAGCAAAAGCAGAGGTTAAGGCATGCCAAACTCAGTCAGGAGATCTTGAAAATCAACACTGTCTTTATCAGCCAGAGATATTTCTGCCCTATTGTTGGACTGGGTCAGACATGCTGATACTTCATAGCAAAGCATCCAGAAAAAAAAAGTGAGCCTGCCTCACTTTTGTGCCACACTGAGACAAAACTTTCATCCTTTCTCACAGTGAGCTTTAAGATTTACTAAGGAGAAGAAAATCATCTGAGATATTAAAGAGGATTCCAGTAAGTATATTCATTCTATTTACTCAGTCGTTCACTGAAAAATATTTATGGAGAATCTGCTGGACTGAAAGTGATAGTTTCTAGGGATAGCAGTTTCAAAGTACCAGGTGTACAATAGGGAACTCTCATGCAGCTTGCAGATCAGTGGAAAGGACAGTTAATACTAAGTAAATGAATAAATACATCTTTAAATTACGGCAGGGAATAAAAATTCAAAAAATAATATGCTAAAGAATTACCCAGGGGATGGGACGTGAGGTGAGCTGCTTTAGGAAGACTTGGTCAAACAAAGACAGTAAGAGAGGGTAACATTTTATAGTACTTGAAGTATCAGAAGTAGTCAAATTGCACAAACACTGAGAAAAATGATATTTCAGAGAGAGAACACAACATGGACAAAGACCCTGGAGTTTAAAAAGGTTAGATATTTTCCAAAAACAGGAAAAAGACCAATTTCATTAGAAATTAGTGTGCAAGAAGCAGCTGGAGAGGAAAGTAAGTGTAGCCTTTGAGACCATATAAAACACATTAAATTTTATCTGAAGTGCAATGTGAAGTCATTGTTAGGTAATAGACAAAGATTTATCAGGTTTAAAAAATTACTTTGGATCAGAGACCATTAAGCACATTATCAATAGAGTACAGGAGAGAAATGACTATTGTCCAAGGTGTCTGCATTGGAGAAAGCATGGGAAAGATAGATTCAAGGATATATTGAAAATAAAATCTAAAGGTATTCTTTGAGATTACATGTGCAAGGTGAAAGAAAGAGATCACAGAAGACTTCCAGGGTTTTGACTTGAACAACACAGGTCTTGGTGAGATGGCTAAGAATGGACAAGGAAGAATTTAGGAACAGGGAGCTCAAGAGTTCAGTTTTTGACATAATAAATGGAACAAGGCTATAAGATAGCTAAAAGGAGCCCTGAGTAGGCAGTCAGTTAAAAGAGCCTGAACTCCGCGGAGGATATAAAATATATCCAAATTGGAAAGGAACTAGTAGAACTTCTGGCTCTAGTAGATAACATGGTAATATTTATAGAGAATCTTAGATTCCAGTAAAAAAAAAAACAACCCAGAAATAATAAACAAATATAGCAAAGTGGTAGGTAACAAAATGTAAAAAATCTGTTGTGTTTCTATATACAAATAGCAACTAGCAGAAAGAGAAATCAGGAAAAAAAAAATCTCATTTACAATTCCATGAAAGAAGAATTAGGTGCCTGCAAACAGATTTAACCAAAAAAGTGAAAGACATGTATATCGAAAACTAAAATACATTGTTGAAACAAATAGAAAACACAAAGAAAGGGAAAGTTATCCCATGCTCCTTGCTTAATGTTAAAATGGCTTTATTACCTAAAACAATATACAGATTCAGTGCAATCCCTATCAAAATCTTCACATTCTTCACAGAAGTAAAACAAAAACATGATTTTTTTGGAATTATAAAAGACTCCCAAGTACAAGAAACATTTCTAAGAAAAAGAACAAAACTGGAGGTATCGTGCCCTTTAACTTCAAACTACACTACAAAGCAATCATAATTAAAACAGCATGATATTAGAATAAAAATAGACAGAAAATGGAACAGAACTGAGATCCCAGAAGTCTTATTAAGAGAGCCGACCAAAAGAATCCCTTTGAATAAACCCCTGTGTATCCCTTCTAAAGGAGAGAGGAGAGAGGAGAGTGGGTCTAGCCTGGCACACCAAGAGCCAGCTTCCTGCTATGAAATCGGACAGGGAAATGGCAAGGAAAGAGAATGCAGCAACCTAAAGATTCTGGAGCAACAGAAATGGGCCTGAGACTGCTTTTTTTTATCCCTCATGTTTTGCTTAAAGGCATGTAGATAGAGATGTTCCTTCTGGCCACCATTATTGTTAGTTATTTAATATTACCTTGTTGGCTATTAATCCCAACCCTTCTGCTGGGCATTTAAAATAGGTTCTAACAAACTTAAGAAATATGTGATTAGCATTACCTAGTTGTAATTTTGTGACGTATTGGCATTACCCCGTTGTAAATCTGAAGGTGACCAAACCAACATAAATGGGTAACACTCTCCAGGTTCCAGTGTGTACCAGACTGGAAATAGAGATCCAAATATCTAGAGATCCAACATACAAAAGACACACTCCCTTGTCTCAAAGAGCTTACATCCTAGCAGCAGGGTATTTAAACATGCCAAAGAGATATTGTCATCTCCTACTCATTCTTCCTCCAGGGTCTATGTGCCTCCAGTCAGAATATTCCTTGGCACCAAGGCTGGTATTAATTATATGTTTATAATTTCAAACCCTGAAACTGGAAAGATAGTTAATTTAGTATCTGCCTCCCCACTGTGCCCCGGGAGATTCGGATTCCATAAGAGCACAAAAAAAATTCTATATTTAACATAAAAATCCCCTGAAGGGTTTCATATGATCACCCTGGCTACTGTAGCCTGGTTCTTCCCCTTACTTCACTCTCCATCCCCAAAGCCCTGACTATTCCTGCTAGTTATTGAACTACCAGCCTCAGGGCCTGAAAATCATAACCACGGCCCTGACACAAAGCTCTGTTCACAAAGATTGTTCAAAGCCACGGAATGCTCTGACTCTTTCATAATTGTAATAGATATTGAAATGAAGCACATTCTATTCTCTCCACAGGGAGAGTTTTTTCCTTTTTCCCCTTCAGTTCAAAGACTCCTCCTAGTACTCAGAGAGCATAGTAATTTGCTTTCCTTTCCTATTTATGCATGCTTGTAGACACAAACTCCTCTGTTTTTGTCCTATTTCAATAAAAATTATTGACACAAACTTTGCAACAAATGGCTCTGATATAACTGATTGTTCTCCCGTTGAGTAATAATACTCATAAAAACAAATGGAAGGCACAAGAAGAATCAGAGAGTGAGCAGAAATTGGAATCGTAGAGGGAGACTGTTTAGCATTTATAACTTCCATAAACTTAACCTTGTATTTGTGTCAGCTACTTTATAGTTTTCCAATTTACTTTTTAATTGAGTCCTTTTTTTTAGCCATGTTTGGAAGATATAATTCTAAGGCGTCTTTCAAAACCGCACCACTTTAGTTCAGTTCAATTGATTGTTCCTGGTATTTATTATTCTTCTGCCCAACATACATCACTTTCCATTTGGCCAACTACAAATGCAATTTACCATGCATCAAGCCACCTACACAGCAGATCTGCATTAGTTAATATTTTATTTGGAGTGACCTTTTGCATGTTTGCTATTAGCCCTGATCACAGCCACCTACCATATTGTTTAAGTTACAAAGACAAAAGGAGTGACTCCAGTGAACTTATTTACTTCCTGACTATAGACTTTGACTGGGTGATGTGAGGTTGTTGTTGGGGGCTCATAAATATGAGTTAATGGAAACAACTTTGGTCCCAGACTCTACAGAAACGTAAAATGGGCTCCATTCTCCTGAAAAGATCTGAAGGTTAAGAGATGTGGTTGTGGCTCTGCTACACACATTTTCTAGGACACTACACATGCTTTGACTCTTTTCTCTTGACACTCTCTAGTTTGGTCCTGGAATTACCAGACAATGCTTCTAAAGAAAAGTTTCACTGTCACTTTCTGGAAACGTGAATCAAGAAAAACTGGTCAATCCACAAAAATGGAGATTGAGGAATAGTAAGAATGGAGAAATGCAGAGGGTAAGATAGGGCAGGACCATTCAAGAAGCCAGAAGAAGAGCAGGCAAACAGGAAGAGGTTTTACTGAGATGGACAGGTTCTTAGCTCTGCTTAAAAAGAATCTGTGCCTGTTAAACCTGGACATAATCTATATTCTCACTGCATTCAGAGACTGGAGGAAAAGTAAAATGGGAAGGAATTTTCACTCAGTATTTAGCTTCGTGCTAAGGATACACTGATGAATAGAGCAGAAACACTCCCTCCCCTCTTCTTATAGTCAGGCTTTAACATAAAGGATGATAAAGACACAACTTTTTCCTGTTTTTTGGTGTTGTTGAAATGAGATCAGTTCTGAGGTCTGGCAAGACAGTGGCAAAATGAAGGTCAGGGTGACCTCCTCCAGGCACTCTCAAGTAAACTGCTGGAAAACACAGCCAAGAAACCCCCAAGGGAAAATCAAACCAAAGAACACAAGAAGAACATCCATCTGGCAGCAATGGGTAGAAAAACTGTAAGTGAACTTTGTTTAGAATGATAATGGGACAGCACTGCTCACAAGAGGGGGGTCAGGTGTTATACTGAGCCACACAGCTACTGCCTTGGGCACACCCACAGCGGGGCTCCTAAGGCCCTGCACCAGTTAAGGGGCTCTCTAGCAGGCATCCTGGACAAAGGGTGTATTGTTGGAGAGCTGAGGGGTAGGGTACACAGCAAGGACCATTGGGTCTGCTTCCAGGTTCCAGGACTCACTCACTGCTGAGGGCTACTGCTGCTGCACGGAAATTTGCAGGTGTCTGCTCCAGAGTCTGAGGCAACTCCTCACAGAAACATCAAGTGCTGTCTTGTGTGTAGAGAAAAAGGAAGTCTGTTACACTCTTGGTAGAATGTGAACTGGTAAAACCATTGTGCAAAGTAATCTGGATTTACCTTAGAAAACTACTATGCTTAGGGCTTGAATGGGTGTGAAAATGCCTTTGCTTTGTAAATGTCCAGCATTAGTTTTGGCCTGTTTGTTTTTGTTTTTCCCCCTCCCTCCTTCCTGCACCCTTTTATGGATCTGATTGGAAACATAACTAGAAGGTGAATGAATGGTTTGAATAAAATCCCTGTAAACTGAGAGATTGGTCAAGGAGCACCTCCCCAGTGACCATACCTATTTAGTAGCACTTCCTTCAAAACCTCACAAGAATTAGCATTTCTAACTGGAAGAACCCAACCAATCTCATTTCTTTTCCCAACACACTAACAACATTCAACTTTCAGCCTGCTTTTATTCTTAATTAGTATAAAATTAAATATATCATAGATGCATATTTATGTGAAGGTACCTCTAATTTCTTTTTCATTGGCAAAGTCCCATTTAGACTTATTAATTATTCCTCTATGCCCACAGCACTTTCCACATATAACTATTATAAAGATTATTTGATTGTATTACTTCCACTATCTCCTGGAGGAAAATAATCATATCGTACTTGTTTTTGCGTCACTGGCACCTAATACAATTTACCAAGGCCCTACTTGAGAAAAACAATGGAAACCGCCGGAGATACTAAGGTGAGTTTTCCCTACGACTCATAAACAAGTGGGGCAGGCATACTTATAAATAAATTAAATAAATGCAATTATGTGTTATAGGTTATGTCATTTAGCATGCCTTCAGCTGCGAGGAACAGAAAAGTTAACTCAACTGAGTTTAAAAATAAAGAAATTTTCCCCACCATTTCCATCTTTATTTCCCTTTCCAACTTCCCTTGCATTCCCAGATTCCCATCACCTGACATTCTGGGCCAAAGATTCTGGCATCCAGTGAAACATGCAGCATGGAACGGGCAGAGGGAAGCAGTGGCTGGGGTGCTTGGAAATTGATGAGTGAATGACAGAGCAAATAAGTAAATACATTGGGGCTCCCAGGAGACAGGTTTCTTACTATCTAAGAAGATACACCATCAGCATGAAAAAGAGAAGGCTAGAAAAAACCTAAAGGTTTAGACTGGGCGTTTAACCCTCAGTATAAACTATAGGCCTTTTAATATACATATTCAGATAAATGGTAAATAACTGAATAGTCAGGTGTGTGTGTATGTTCATACACAGCTCTCTATATATACATTCCTACCTTTGTCTTCTGAGCAGGTCTAGAAGCAGGAATACCCTGGTAGCAATGATCACTGATCATATTGAATACCGAAATGGTGGCTTCTCAATTTCACCCTAAGTCTGGCCATGAAAAACATCAGGCAGACCCAAATTATATGATGGAAGATCTATATGGGGGCTACATCTGAAGGGAAAAATCAAATACTTTCCAAAAATTAACAACAATGTCATAAAATAAGTAAATAAATTTAATTTTAAAAACCACACTATGAAACAAAAGATCTATATTCTTTAAAACTATCAAGGATAAGAGACAGAAAATTAAAGGAGACTGATAAGATGTGACAACTAAATGCAAACATGTTCTTGGCTAAGATCCTGGACCAGAAAGGAATAAGAAAAATTACTGGCACAGTTTATGTTTACTCAAGTTTGCTCTTAACTAAGAGTCTCTGAATTGTTATCTACAGACTATTATACCTAAGACTATTAAAGTCTACTTTTAATACTTGCAGAAGTCTAGTTATCAAGCATTTATTTTCCCCAAACATTTTGTTGCATTCTTATAGATGAATAACCAATAAGGATTTTTAATTAACATAACATCTGAGTCCAAAAGTATTGTTTCTTTGAACATTTTACCATTTTAATTGAAGAAACCACCACTTGGGTGGGTCCTAGTCCAATGACTGGTATCCTTATAAGAAGAGGAAATTTGGGTACAGACACATACAGAAGGAAGATGACATGAAGCTATATAAAGGAGATGACCATCTATAAGCCAAGGAGAGAGACTGGAACAAATTCTTCTCTCAAAACCTTCTGAAGGAACTAACCTTACTAACTTCTTGGAACGTTCATAAATTGTGAGAAAACTAATTTGCGTTTTTAAGTCATCCAGTCTGTGATATTTTATTACAGTAGTCCTAAAAACCTAATACACACATTAGGTCTGACCATCATACACTGTTGGTGATGATGTAAATTGGTACAATCACATTATGTAACAGTATGGAGCTTCCCCATGTAGTATAATTACCATGTGATCCAGCAAGAGCACTTTCGGGTAGCTCTCTGAAGAATATGAAATGATTAACTCAAAGAGTTATATGCACCAAAATATTTACTGACGCTTATTTACAACAGTCAAGCTATAGAAATGGCCTCAGTGACCACTGATAGCAGATTAGATACAGATGTTGTAAAACACACAACAGAATACTATCCAACTATATAAAATACATAAAACTTTGTCATTTGCAATAAAGTGAAAGGGACTTGAAAGGGATATGAAGCACAGTAAGTCAGAAGTAGAAAGACAAATACTGAATAATTTCACCTGTGTGCAATATAAAGAGTAAAGCAGATGATGAACAAAACAAAAATAAACCAGTGGATTTTGACAACAGGATTAAGATTACTAGGGTGGAAAGGGAAGCTGGGAACAGGGCAGAGAGAATCTCAAAAACAGTTGAACTTTGTCAAACTAAATTCACTTTTCTTTGGTCTTTCTCCCATTGGTAAGTGGAAGATAAACTTTTGAGTCTCAGTGGATTCACATTTTTTGTCAATGAATACTGAAAAAAAATGGAATTTTCCACAAAAATTTTGTGTCTGATTCATAAGCATTCGAAATATAAAACTTATATAGAGAAATATCATCTTTTTACCCACCCCGCCTCTACCATAAAAATATCAGCAGTGTCCAAGACAGATTGTTGGCTCAACCATAAGCAGCCATCTATGTTTTCAAACAAAACACTAAGCCTCTCAGTGAATAAAAACAGTCTACCTTATGATTTTCAACAAGAACCTCTACAAAAATGTCAAACATAAGGTCCCCCTGGTGGTGCAGGGGGTTGAGCGTCACACTGTGGGGCTTCGGCAGCCACTGCAGCAGGCATTCGATCCCTGGCCAGAGAGGGGACCCACATGGTGCAGCAGACCTCTCCTGCCTCACCCACGGCTCCCCTCAGCAATGTATTTCAGTCTATCTGCCTGTTCTGCTCCCCACTCTGTCTCTGATGACTCCTCTCACCCCTGGTGCCTCTGACCTGTACCCCAGCTCTTGTATGCATAAATAAGTAAAGTTTTCAAACAAAAAAAGTCAAACACAACAAAGGAATGATATATCCCCAAAAAGGGATTCAAATATCCATCTCTGACAAAGAGAAAAACAATTTAAAACTTCAAAACAACAGCTATCATCACATCTGAGCCATCAGGGATGAGCTGAACTTAATTCAGGGCACCCCTCTCTCCTTCCATCATATGTTATTTGTACCCAAATTACTGGTGAATGAAATAATGCCAAGAAATGAAAAAGGAAGAGGTTTGCTTCATACTCTCCTAAGAGAATGAAGATACTCATCATTGTCCAGCTTCCTGAGAACCAACTTACTTTTCTCTATCCAAGTCCATCCTTAATTTCCTCTTTATTTTCATTTGCATCACTGCTATTTACTTGGTCACCCCATCTTTCCCATTTTTTCTCCTTAGCTGGCATCATTCACTGGTCTTTACCTGTTACTATAAGGATGACACACCCTGTTCTGAGTTGAAATGCTCTGTTTTGTGAGTTCAAAATGACAGAAAACCAACCACACCTAAAGCTGCAGTGTTCACAGTGTGGTGGGTAGACCAATGGAGGCATACAGGTCATTTTAGGGAGGTCAAAAATTAACTTTTTAATTTGAATAGATCTTTATTTAAATGTACCTTAGGAAAAAATTGAACTGGCATATCAAATCTTTAAGTTCTGACAAAAACAAACATATGGAGAGGAAAAATTAGAGGCTCAAGAGAGTCTTCCAGATAACCTTGAAATCAAACCACATTAGATTTTATAAACTTAAGTGCTTTTTCTGACACTCAGCCACTGAAATAGTTCAGGTCCCCTTGCTAAAAAGCCCCAGAGTATCTTGTACCTCTCATTTACAGCACTTAGCCCAATTATGACCCATTCTTTGTATAACTGTTTGTCAAAGAGTCATCCTTATTACTTCAGAGCCTGTTAGCTCTGAAGACGGTCCTGTAACTCCTTGTTTGCTACTATATCTATCCTCAGCTCTCAGCACATTCTCTGGAACAGATTCACGTTCGTTAAGTATTTGGAGGATCAATGCATGGCGACATGAATGGACACACAAACCTGCCCTTCTTTTCTAAGATTTCTGAGCAAAAGAGGAAAACCATTACCTGAGAATCTGCCTCTACCGACCCCCCAAAAAAGGCAAGTGTGAGTTCATTAAAGACAGTGGGTTCAGGGCTGCAAGGTAACAACTGGAGGCTTTACCCCGTCAAGAACTAACTAGTTGAATGACTGGGTTTTAATCCTTCAAGACACTCCATTTTTTATGGCCTGCTTTCTCATGTGCAGAACAAACAGATGTACTCTAAAATGTCCCTATTCTGGGTGCAGTTTCATCAACAGACTTCAAGAATTTTTAAAATTCGATTTATTCCTTTTTTAATTCTATCTCTATTAAATAATGAATACTAACTATAATTTTATTTCAGTAATCATTTCATAATATATGTAAGTCAAACCATTATGCAATAAAATGTAAACTTACACAGTGACATATGTCAATTATATGCAATAAAATGGGGCAGGGGTTAACTGAATACCTAGAAAACTAAAAAAAAAAAGTCCAAGTTTCCTGAAGTACTTCTTTTTTTTTCATACTCTTTCATTTGCATATAATCAATGACTATCATTCGAGATTTAAAGACTCATTCCAACATAGTCATCATCAGTGGAGATGTTAAACATCTGAAGAGGTGTGACTTTATGCCTCTGAACCACATACAGTGTTGTGAACCAATGTTGCCTCAATAAGATAAATAGTTGTTAATACATATTATATTAGATATATTAGTGTAACTGTTTATAAATATATATGTGTATACATATAAACATGCATGTATACAGGTTCATATATATATAAACATGTAAAAAGTCCTATGATTCTGTTGTTGAGTATATATGGAACAACTGCTAAGGAAAGCAGTATTACTGACTGAATAAAAGCTGAATTTATACTATGATGAGTTAATACCTCTTGAATCTCCTTCTCAGATTCTAGGATCCTGTGACATCTTAGATCCCCACTTAGTGTAGAGATCCTGCGCCTGCTCAGGAATTTTACCTGCTGTCACATGTGAAGCAAAGGAATTTGATCCTCTTCTGGGTAAGAAGGAGTCAAAGAGACTCCCTTCCATTTGAAAAAAACAAAAAACACAGACAAAATATGGTTTTCAGACACTGCACATCAGGCAGCATAAGACAGCAATCCCTGAGAAAGGGAAACAAGTAAGATGAGCCCTATCAGTTCCTCACCTTATTGCCTCGAGAATTTTCAGGCTGCTGTAAAGGAAGAGAGAATTCAGATGATACTGGTGTTCTTTCTGGGCTTGTAGCTTTCTAACCTTGGGAGTTCCCAGGGTGAAATTTGAAACTGTCCTCTATGAGAACAAGGAGAGACTGAAGAAAGAAACAAATCACTCCAAATTGGTAGATGGCAGTTTTAATAAGCTAGGGAACTTATACAGGAAGCTTGCCTTGGGTGACTGGAAGATAAATAGGTCTCTGCACCTCCCCTTTAGAATCTCAGAGTTTGGATAGAAGCTTCAGCAGGGTTCAATCACAAAGACAGTCCAGATGTATTCAACAGACACATCACTCTCTCAAATCTGTATGCCCTTGAAATAATACCTCGCGTGGGAATGGTGGTGGAACATACATCCCAATGACAGGGGCAGGGGTGTGGAACTGCTGATTGCCCAGGTACTGCTCACAGGTCCATGGGTGGTTACATCCTCTCAGTGACCTCCTCAACAGAATTGAGGAGATGGAGCTTGTTGTCTGGGAAGGTCCTGACAGCCAGTATCTACCGGGCAGTGAACCAGAGAATAGAGAACTATGCAGAGAAAGCATCCCACTCAAGTCTTCCTGTAAATGAAGAAACAACTTGAGGTTATGAAAAAAGTCATTTATATGGATCAGAGCAAACAATCCAGGGCTTCACATAGGACAAGAAATAATTCTTTTTCTCATGTGTCAAGTGTAAATCTTCATAATTTATGGGCATTTGGTAATATAATCAGGAAGTCAGTTCCTCAGTAGAGCAGAAAATAACCCTACTCTAAAGAATGTTCTGGTCCTACCATATCCAAAAGGATCAAACCATTGCCAAGTAACTTAACTGTGTATTATCGTAAATATTAATGATGTTTATAGGAATACAAAAATATCCAGCACCCAACAAATAAAATTCATCTTATCTGACAGCCAATAAAAATAATTAAGCACATAAATAAGCAGGAAGATATGATTCATAGTAAGTAGAAAATAGCAATGGGAGACAGAGTTTGTGGAGGAAGAAACAAAGAAGACCCTTGCAGAGCAGCTAATTTTGCCATTAGAGGGAAAACACAGTACATGTACTTGAGTAAATATCCAGATTCTCAAACCATTTACCCCATCTCCACAATTTACCAGGCAAATCTGATTCAAAGTTAATTTTCATGATTACTATTTCTCTTGTTTACTTATGCTCTTATAAGGCTTAGGATCTTCTAGGGATGGAAGGAATTGAGATGTGTGTGTATAGATAGAATTGCATAAATAAGGGAAGGTTTATATTTTTTTTATCCTGGATGGCCAGTCATCAAAACCTCCATGACCCATTCTACAAATCCAAAAATACAAAATCTGACATCTCTGACCACTGTGAGAGAAGAGACTGATATTTTAAAAGAATTGCTAGAGCCTAATTTGTATTTGCCTTCAAGCTTGACCCATCTTTCCCATATTTTGGACTCTTTTTTTCTTTGCTAGCAGTTTTCATAACATGATTCAAAGAGGATGGACTTTTCATCAATTTAGTGACATATTGCATTACCATAACATGTCATAAATTTTGTGGATTTCTCAATACCTTGTCATGATAAACCCAAATTTAGCAATATTTATCAGACTGTGGCTATACATATCAAGATACTTAATGTTTGTGCCAATAACCAAAATTTATCATATCTAGAATTTAATGGACCTACTGCCATTGCTACTTTCAGATTGTTTCAGCAGGGAATAAACTTTTTAAAGTCAATAAATCACTTTTTTTGTATTTAAAATAAACTCCATAGTCTCCCTGTTGGCACAAGTGGTTAAGTCTCAGCACTGTCAAGCTATCACCAGCCCCTGCAGCATGAGTCAGATCCGCAGACAGGGAGCTCACCCACATGACACAGCAGACCTCTCCTGTCTCACCTGCTGTTCCCCTCAGCAGTGTGTTTCAGTGGATCTGCCTGTCATGCTCCTCACTGTCTCTGGTGAATCCTCTCACACACACCCCATCCTGCACCTCTGGCCTACACCCTAGCTCTTGCATGCACAAATAAATAAATCTTTAAAAATAATAAAAATAATAAAATAAACTCTAACTGTTCTCCCCTAGATTGTTTTCATGGCCAAAAATATTATTTGTCACATCTAACACTTTGCTCTTTGGAAAAGGAATATTCTGTGGATTTTGCTCACTGACTCATAATTGAGCCTATAAAACATTTCTAAGTGTAATAAAACAACTAATAATCTCATTAACCTCCAAATAAAAATACAATGACAAAAATTATATGCTTTAGCTAAATGCAAAATGCCACACCGATATGAAGTGCCTACTAAAGTGGCGATTCAAAGGGGGTGTGGGTGCAAGGGAAAAAACAGTCCAAGAGTTTGGTCAAAGGAAGTCTTGTCTTAGAAAGTCCAGCTGGCAAAGTCGTTGCAGTCATAGGCAGGACCAGGAGACCAGGAGGAGATGCAACCGCAAAGCGGAGGGGGTGAATGAAGAAAAATTAAAATGAAAGAGCAGATCAGGGAAGAAATGAGTAAACCAAAAGCAGGAGGAATTCTCTGGAAATCCCTATATGCATCCAAATATTAGCATCAGCAAGACAAATCCAGGGAACAAATCCAAGTACTAGGCAGAGCTGTCTTTTGTGAACTTCCCATGACTCTGAGGATCCACACAGCCAACAGAGTCAATAGAGAGGACAAGGACCATTTCTTCTGTATGATCTTGGTAAGTACCTTGAACAAGAGTAGTCTTGGTCTAAAAACCTCTATGTTATATAACATCTAATTAGCAAAGCCATAAAGTGGTTGAGGTCCATTAAAAAAGCAATTAAAAACAAATATAGATTTTAGCAGAGGCAGGATGAAAACACACACACACACACATAAACACATGTACACCTCTCAATAAACTAGAGAAGACAGTCCTCAAGTTGAAGATCCGCTGGCTACTAAAATAGTAATTTCATATAAGGTTTTCCTAAATTTAATGTGGAAAGCAAGTTATTTTAGGTAACCAGAGTCAGAAGAGTTATTTTGAAATATGTGTCTTTGTGCTAATATCTCAGGAAATGATAACTTAAAGGCTCAAATTGAAGACTAATTGAATGTAGTTAGGTAAGGAAAAAAAGTGAAAATAGGAAACAAAAGTTTATTTTTCACATATTATCTGTTTCTTTCACTAGACTGTAAACTCTACATAGTAGATACTGTATTACTAACCACTGAATATCTAGTGTCTAGTGAAATGCTCATGTGCAGTAACATTCAGTGTTCGTATATTAATAATTAGTAAGAATGTAATGCTGGAGAGCAACAGAAAGTTGTAGTAGAAGACTTAGTCTTCAGTTTTCTTGAATTCTTAATCACTATATCATGTCCATCCCCATCTCATTACAATGTTTTAGGTGGAAGCCTCTTTTGTAGGGTCCCATTTGCTTGTAGAATAGTTTCCAACCTTTACTTTGGTGAAGCTTGGTTACCATCGAAGAGCAGATGAGGGAAGGAATGAGTAAACCAAAAACAGGAGGAGACATGTGGAAGCCTATGAACCTAATGCTTATCACTGGGGCTTTCAGGAAGGTCTCCTGGAGCAGCAGGTTTGTTTACTCATCCAGCTATGCTGCTCCTTTTGATTGTGGAGTTCAGTCCATTCATATTAAGAGTGATTATCTATCTGTATAGATTGCTACTGCCATTTGTCATTAGTTTTCTGGTTCTAGTTATATATAAACTTAGAAGGTTGTAGTGAAGACCAGATGCAACATGCTTACACACCAATACTACAAAGGCAGGAACCCATCAGAAATAGCACTAGCTCAGGAACTAGCTCTCAGGGAGCTAGTGGCTCTTGCTGTTCCATGCACTAACTTTCCAGTTTCTGGATTATGAAGATGGTGGCAGGAATGGGAAGAGAGGGCCTCCCTGGAGGAACAGTGGGTTGAGCACCACTCTGTGAAGCATCCACAGCACAGCAGGGCGAGTTCAATCCCTGGCCAGCGAGGGGACCCACATGGCACAGCAGACCTCTCCTGTCTTGCCCACTGCTCCCCTCAGCAGTGTATTTCAGTAGATCTGCCTGTTCTGCTCCCCACTCTGTCTCTGGTGAATCCTCTCACCTCCTGTGACTCTGGCCTGTACCCCAGTTCTTGTATGCATAAATAAATAAATCTTAAAAAAAAAAAAAAAGGAACAGGAAGAGACTCTGACCATCAGGTATTTGTCAAATGATACTTTAACAATAAAATAACCAAACACCACTTACAGTTCCCCTCTTCTAGGCATTAAAAAAGCCAGATCTATGGCTACTGTGCTCTGAATCTTCTTCTCCAATATCATACAGTTTCGGAGAGCTGCTTAATTCTTGCCACTTTGTGCAAATGGCGACCAATCCTGGAGAGTGCACTCAGAGAAAACACAACCCTCTCTTTAGCCTACTAACCATAGTCACCTTGGAAATACTGGATAGGGAACAAGAGTTTCCATTTAAACTTTGGTGCTTTGTTCATTTTGTACTAAACAGAAATACACCAAGATGATTGAAAGGATACTCAGAAAATTGAAATGTTTACTCTTACTTTAATCTTTCCCTATAATTATATCTAGACAGATAAGTTAGATTGGAATATGTTCTGTATCTTCAACCTGCACATTTAAACCACTGTCACTTTAATTCTCACTTGTGAATCTGTATGAATACAATTATGAAATTATGAATAGGGAAAAAACACTTAACATAAAGAAAAGGCTTATTGTTGACACCAATCACAATACCAGGATAGAGTGGCTTAATTATTATCAGAAAAAAGTAGATTATCTTTAATAGCTTTCTATATTTGATGCTTTCTAATATATAAAACTCTTTTTTTCCTTGTGGGTTTCCACTTTTTAATAAAAGTCCTCTTACATTAAGATTTTGGAAAGAGCAATAGCTAAGAAATTTAGTTTTACTTGCTGTTCTGTAATTAACTACTCTATATGTCCCTAACTTGCTCTTTCATTCATCATATAACTCATTATTCTTTTTTTTAAATGTCTCTTCCATCTAAATTACCTGTAAATCATGTTTTTAACTGTAGTAAAACATAACATAAAACTCACCATTTTAACCATTTAAAAGTGTATAATTCAGTGACATTTAGTTCAGTAACAATGTTGTGTAACCATCACCATTACCTAATTTCATAACATTTTAATCACCCCAAAATAAATTTTGTATTAATTGAGCAGTTAACTCCCACTTCTGTCCTCTCTCTCCCAGACCCTGGCAATGACTAATCTGCTTTCTGCCTCTATGTATTCATCTATTATCAACATTTTATCTGAATCCCTTCACTTAGCATACTGTGTAAAATTACATCCATATTACTCTATCTTTCTGAGGCTAGGCAATATTCCATTGTATAAAATATACTACTTTTTGTTTGTCATCAGTGGCTGGACATTTATGCTGTTACCATTATGGGCACATCATAAATAATGCTACTATGAACACTTACATGGAATTTGTTGTTAGGACACCTGTTTTTAGTTCTCTTGTGTATATCTTAGAAGTGGAATTGCTGGGTCACAGGTAATTCTAAGTTTAATTTTCTGAGGAAATGCCAAACTATTTTCTTCAGAAGCTATATACCATGACACATTCCCAAAGTAATGCACAATGATTTCAATTTCTCAACATCCTTGTCAACATGAGTTATTTTCCTTCTTTTCTTAAATTTATTACAGTTATCCAACTTGGTAAAAAGTGGTATCTTATTGGTTTTTATTTACATTTCCCAGTTGATTAGTGGTATTAAATAACACCTTCTCATGCACTGATTGTCCATTAGCATATCTTCAGTGGAGAAATGTCTGTTTGAGTCCTTTGCCAGATTTTTATTGAGTTATTTGCTATTTGATTTTTGCATTGCACTTTTCAATCACTTTAAGACAAAATGCTTGTCACTGGCTTTTCAAACCAATGACCAAGTCGCAAAATGAACTACACGAAATAAAGAAAGCAAGCCTAGACTACCTGCCACACCCACTAAAACACACATACATGCATTCGCGTCAGGATTAATTTTAAAATTTAGTATTTCCAGAAAAATATAAGAGAAAGACAAGTTATTTCCAAGGAAAATGATTTTTTTTCAAATTGAGAAAGGAAAATAACTTATTTATGCATATACTTATTCAACAGATACTTATTGACTACCAGGATGATTAAAATCAATTACGGTAAACCTCTGATTTTTCATACATTCCATCTCACAGGAAGATGTATTATAAACGGGCTTAATAAATGGAAAACATGTCAAATATGAGAAAAAATAATGTGGGAGACACTTATTTCACTGCACTAAATGTTAAGAAGTAAATGAAATTCCCAAACAAGCTAGCAATAGATGAATTGTGTTTCAACTTCCTTTGGAATAGATACTATTTAAACAGGTATAGTCCGCCCTATGCCAAAAAATACCATCCAAATACACACATACAATACCTTTTAACATACAATTGATATTAATAAAGAAGCATCAAGAGCATGTTGTTCATTTGGATTGCCTAGGACAACTCTAGGATGTGTGCAAACCTGAAATAACAGAGATTCTGAATTAGGTAAAAAACAGTGATTCCAAATAGGTATTTTTGAATGACAGGAAGAAATCTGTGTATCAATGAAGTGAAAACTATATATTTTGAATATTTCTTAAAAGACTTATTTATTTCCTCATCCAAGAGCTGGGGTACAGGCCAGAGCTACAGAGGGTGAGAGGATTCACCAGAGACAGCGTGGGGAGCAAAAAAGGCAGATCTACTGAAATATCTGTTGAGGGGAGCAGCGAGTGAGACAGGAGAATTGTCTGCTGCACAATTGGTCACCTCGCTGGCCAGGGACTGAACTTGTACTGCAGTGGCTGCAGATGCTTCATAGTGCTGCAGCTTAATCCCTTGTGCCACCAGGGAGGCCCCTGCATTTTGAATCTTAATGCCTAAGTTTGTAGAAAACTGAGACATTCAAGTACTGAAATGTACAGTGTTTGGGAATTGCTAAATGATCAGTAGAATATAAACAAAGTTAGTAGCATATACAAGTATTTTAGATCATAAGTCTTAAAATTCGACAGCCCTGGATTTGGGAGCCAGTGTCACTTATTAAATTGTTGCTCTCAGCTTCAACTCATCTTCTGACTCAGCTGTGTGATGCTGGAGCTTGATGCTATGAACCACATTTCTGCTTTGTTCTCTGTTCCCTGTTAAACTATGCCAACAGGGAACACTAGAGGAAGCTTGAACATCTGGAGGAGAAAGAAAAAATATGTCTGTTCCCTTTTGGTTTCCTGTTACTGTCAGCATCGTCCTACCAACACTTTTGAACCTCAAAGCAGCAGTTGTTCCAGTAGCAGAAGTTGAATTCACTTGAACTCTGTTTGCAGTTTTTTGACAATTGTAGCCCAGTCCTATCAAATTCTCTCAAAGACACGTGGATCAATTGTCTGCTACCCTAGTCTCAGGAGCACTGGCAAGCAAACTTCCCACTTTTAATAATTACAATATTTCCCTTAGCTCAGAGCCCAAGAGCTGTTAACTGTTACTCCCTTTTGTGACACATTAGTGCTCTGTGTTCGCCTTTTCATTTTTCCAATGACTTAAATAATTGTTGGTGGTAAATGCTCTCTGCTACAATAACTAGAGCGTCTTTCTATCTCCTGACTAGACCCTGACTGATGTCGTTCCCCAGCTACTTGCCTGCTGGTCCTGTCTACCCAGTAGGACTAGGCATTCTCAGAGGAACTGCCAGGCCTGCACTGGGAAGCAGGCAGCACAATGTCAAGAAATCTGACCTCACACATTCTTCTAATGCTTGTGTGAATCGGTCACTAAAACCTGCAGAAAAGCTGTCCTCTGAAAAGGCAAATCAAAAAAGACCTAAAGTAGACTAGAGTCATCCTGGTAGCATCAGAGATTGGCTGCAGGCGGATACAAGGGATCGGTCTGAGGATTGATGGGTAGGTTCCAACAATAGATTGTGATGATGGGTTCTGTAAATTTACTAAAAATCACTTAATTGCACTTAAAATAGGTGAATTTCATTGTATAAATCATACTTTGTAAGTTTCTCATTTTTAATCAATCTCTGAAAACTAACAAAGGATTCTTGGGATTAGAGCTTATCATGAAATGAGAGAAAGAGTCATTCAGGATTCTCACTCTTAAAACACCTCAATTTTAGATCCAGTATTAACTCCAAATGAGATATTTTATACAGTCATAGAATACATTGAGAGGATTGAAAGAACATGTTGATCTCCAGCATTGTTTATAACTGATTTTTATAACTCTGAGTTCCTAGAAAGTTGAACTTTTGTCATGCATGTTAATGGAACAGGACTCCATTCTTTGTTATCCAAGCTGATCTCTAAGATGTTCCAAGTTCTAAAACAGAGTAGGGAGATTAGTAGTGTGACCACTTACTAAGTATTTGATATTGAGCCCAGCACCATATACTTAACCTTACATCATAACGCACTCATTGTATAATGTAACCTTATATACAGAAAAGAAAACTGAAGCATATAAAAGAAAAATAACTTTCCTAAGAAAACATTTTCAGTAAGTAGGATAGAAAATCAGGATAGGACAGATTGAAAAACCAGCTTTTCTCACATGAAATGGAATTTCCTTTAAAAACTTGGTGCCTCTTTCAGTGAGGCATTTCTGAGTGTCAAGAGAGAATTCCATAAGATTATGCCTTTGGATGAACAAGGCTATAAGTTAAATCAACTTATACAGCATAATGTGTAAGACTGTATGAATTATGAGGATAGAAACCCTAAAGAAGCTCTCAAAAGGTAGGCAACCCATTTTGCATTTTACATCGAGAAGCAATGAAGGTAGGTATCCCCCCACTATATACTCAGTTTCTTTAGATTCAAATACGTAGTAACACTTTGCATTATGTTATTTTGTAAATTCTCTGTAAATCAGTGGTAAATGCTGAGAAAAATGTGTTTCTTTTATTCCAAAACTATGAAAGCAAAAACATTGTACACTTTGTCCTTGGTAGTTCCTGTGGCTGGGATAGACTACATGTTTAAAGCTGGTGATCCCCTAGGGTCACCTAAGCAAAGACTATCAACTTAAAAAATACATTTGAAGATCAAAATGAATCTTTTCAATAGAGAAAACCAACAGAAAGCAGACACAATTTATTTTTTAAGCACATGCACAATTTTTCAGAAACTATTGAGGAAATTAGAGCTGTGTTTTGTTTTGTACTGAAATGAACTTCACCATCTTTTAAAAGAACAAAGGAGTAAATCAGCTAATTTAAGTTTAAAGTTCAGTTCTGACAAAATTTTAAATAGAAATTTGAACATAGCTTTACAGTTCTAATATTTTACAGATGATCTGAACTGTTTTTAACATTTTACTACAAAGTATGTATCTATACTACTAATAAAGATATCCCATTATTTGATCAAAAACTGATGTTAAAATTAAATCCTTACCCTGTGGCAACAGTATCAAGGCCAAATACACTTGGTGCTTTGGTTATTGATAAGGTCACCATGACAGAATAGCAATGGCATACAACAAAGAAGTCCACATTCTTCTCCTTGGGTGAGGGAAATAATGTTACAACTATAGTTCTGAGGTTCAACTAAGAGTATTTCTCAGAGAAGATGACTAAGGAGCAGAAGAGACAGAAAAGTGAGTTTCACTTTTCATATTATTATATTCTGTGCTTAAACATTAATTCAAGTGCTGAAACTTTTATTTTATCATGGGCATGCTTGCTTTGTTAATGAAAGTAATTACTTTTAAAAAGGATTCTTTCAAAAGAAGGAAATTAAAAGACAGGAGAAATCATAATTTTTTAAAAGAAATTTTCAATTACAAATGAATAATATAACCTCAGAAAACACATGTTCCCTGAGGTAAAATTTCAATTATCAATAAAAACAAAATAAGTAGCAGTTTTAATGGTTAGAGGAAGCAAGTACAGTGTATATGGTGTGTGGCCTTTGAGTAAACCAGTAATAATCAAAGCATACAATGAGATCTAGACCCTGTACCAAACATAAATATAAATAAAGACTTTTTTGAGATCTTGCTACCAAAAATAAATAAATAGATCAGTTGAACTGAATTAGTGGGCTTAATAGCTCAGTTGATTTACATTCTGATACAAACTGGTCACAAATAGTTGGGCAGACAGAAACCCAACTGAGTAGCCTACATACTTAAAAAAAAATGCTGGAGAGTAAGTTTGTGAGCCAGAGTTCAATCTAGGAACTAGAAAACTCACTCATGACATCTCAAGTAGAAATGGACTTGATCCAGAGAATTTAGTGCATGCAGAAATGTTGGAAGGCTAGAAGATGAGTATAAAGTTAAGAAGGCACCACTTAGCAAAGTTGAAGAACTTCCCCCATACTATAATCCAGAGCTCAAGATCTGAGCACTGCCACTGCCTCCACTGTTTCTTAACACTCATGGAGCTGGTGACTACACAAAGGAATGCTAAGTCCAGTCAATACAATATCTTCTAGCCCCTCAGGAACTTGCTTACAACTTGAAAATGGCCTACATCACTCTTCTGCCTTCCAAATACACTGACACATCCAACTGAAACAATTTACTCTGCAACCTGAATCTTAGCTACATGTTTGGCAAATATAGGCATTAACTTTTCAATACCTGAAGAATAAAAAGATGCGCAGAAGAATATGGGAATAGAAATCAAATATTGATTATAACTAAAACCTGAAAAAGAGATGCCTCATAGGCATGAGTCTTCAAACATATGAAAGAATTTCTTGCAGGAGAATAGATTTATTCTGAGTAGTGCCTGTAGAATTCACTTGATCTACACTGGCTCATCTCCTTAAAAGGATATTCACTAGGGTCCACACCTTTAGGTTTACATCACAACTGCTTTGTATGTGTTCATTTTGGTGCCCAGACTACATGACAATCCAGGGCCTGATTACCTTATGCTCATCGAGTCAAACTGCACAAGCACACATAAAGCCTATGCTCAACTCACATCTACCAACATCAGTTGTCTAATAAGAGTCATATGTATAAGTCCAAAATCAATGGAAAATATACTCCCACTCAATGGAAAGGCATTGCAATATTACATAAGACAGGGCATGACTGTATTCTCAAAGTGAAGTGAAGAACTGAGGTTGATAAACTAATCAACAACCCCTTTCGATGCTGCATTTCACATTCTGTAATTCTGTAACAGAGTTTTTATGATGAAGTGTGAACTCCCTTAACCTGCCAAATACCTACTCTCTTGCTTCCATCAAGTCCCTAAAAGACCACAGATAGCCAAGTCTGATTTTTTCTTAGTCCCTTCGTCCTAAGGGAAATAGTTATCCCTCTCTCCAAGCAAGAGTTATACCCACACTCTGTTCTAGATTTCAACCCCCACAAAAGTCTCAGAGACTTGAAATCATCCTCCTGTCTCCTTTATAAATCTTCATTCTGGCTCCTTTCCCAAAATACAATCCAGAATTTGACCTATGACTTTAAAAATAAAAGTTCCCCAGAACATCATTATGTCCTCTGTATAGCACCTTCTTGTTTTACTTACATTTCTTAAAATAGTATTTTTTTCCATCATTTCTGTTCCCTCTCTTCCAAATCACTCTGCAGCACTCTGAAATCTGGCCAAAACTGCTCACACAAAGAACAAGAAGATCATATTTGCCAGGCTAACTGCTGCTGATTGGAGGGTTTGTTAAGGCACAATTAACAGCATTCCTCTTCCCTGCTGGAGTTCCACAACACAGGAGAAACTTCCCACACCCCAGGACCAGTTAATTCAAGGCAGCTACACTTAATGCAGATTTCCGTCTGTCTGTTCAAGAAAAAAAGGAAAAAGATAAAGTTCAAGTTCCATACTGCTCTAGTGATACGTTTTATGAATAAACTCCAGTTAAGGAAAAATGACCAACATCAATTTCCTGAGACCCAAAAAAGGAGTGAGGAAACAATGTGAAGTATATGGGGAAGCCCTTCTAGGAGAAGAGAAGAGATGCTACCTCCTAGGAGTTATTTACAGGTCTTGAACTCTTTAAGATATTTATACCATTGTTCCTTCTGGGATATTTACACTATCCTTCCTCTAGAAAGCTTTATTTTCCTCTTAACTTCCAAGAAATCCCCTTTCCCAACTTTTTCTCCTAACATATGATCCACCCTATTTTCTCTCCCTAAGGGAGAGTGTGAGGAAACCACTCTGACTGTGGTGCCATTCTGCTGTATCCCTTGGAAATCTCATCTACTATTGTCACTTATGTGCTGTAGGTCCATGTAACTGGATATTACCTGCCTACTAGGCATTTCACCTCAAGGATTCCCATATACATCTTAAGTGCAAAATGTCAAAACAGATTTGTCAACTTTTCCCTAAGCAAGCGTTCTCTGCTTTTGGTCTCTTCTTTTGTGAGTGGCGCTAACTTTTACCCAATCTTCCAAGCCAAAAATCTTAAGAAACATCCTAACTCTCCAGACTTACTCTCTGCTCTCTCTACCACATTACTTGATTCAATAACTTCAATTCCCTAAGTATCTTTCAAATCACTTTTCTCTTCTTCATTTCTACTGTCCTTGTCTTGATTTTAACTCTTGGTGTTTATTAAAATCTAATTTACTACAATAGTTCCTGAACTGCTATATCCAATTCCAGTTTCCTTACAATGGACATCTTGGGTTGTTTTCTTTTTCTTTTTTTCCTGTTTAACAATTTCCTCCTTTTTGTTAATGGTACCCCAATTTTGCTGAATGAATGTCAGTTTTATTTTTTTATAAAATTCTTCATGATTGGTGATCTATGTAGGTAGACAGCATTCTTGACTGAAATACTTGATTAACCATAACTCTGTGATTAATAATGGTGATGAACAGAGAAATTACAGAATGTGCTGAGGGTCAGGGAATTCAAGAGCAATGAAGAGCTTCATAATAAAAATTAAATCCATCAAATGAGAAAACCATTGATTCTTTGGTTTCTCCTCCCCAGTCACTAGTCATGTTTTAATATCCTCAGGGCTTGATTATCTAGAATCTGTGGGTTTTTTCATAAGCAAATATGATGTGCTACTATAACACATCCAGGTTCCTATATACTCCATAAACTTACGCAATACAAATTTGTGCTTTCATCTCTATAACTCCCCCTCAAACATTCTTCTATCAAAGTAACAGTTACCCTTGATGTGTTCAAACCCACCTAAACATAAAGTATTCACTTTAGTCTGTCACACACTGCTTCCTCCACCTTATATAGTGGGAGGAAGTCCTTTGGTTTGAAAGCTTTGCCGATGTTTGAGAAAGTAAATCACTTTCAAGTTCAGGGTGAATATTTTCAAAAGGATTTTACAAAGGGTTTAAATGACAACACAGTCGCTCTCCTCCCACCATCAGCTCAAACCTGATTCTGAACTCTTATTTCAACACCAACCTTAAACTGGAAGAACTCAAAAGAATTTTCATTTTCAACCTAACCCCACCTACTCATTTTACAGTTAAGGAGACAGAGACCTGGAGAGAAGAAAGCATTTGTTCAATGTCTTGGTATGTTTGACATGATTGAGATTTATTTTCCTGACTGTCTCAGGTTTTGGAACAGCAGGTATTTCAGTAATCCTAAAACTGTAACATCTGTCTTGTCATATTATCTGACTTCTGACTCCAGATCAGGTGCCACTCTTGATCTCCCACAAAAGGTCAACTTGAGGCTCTTTTCCTTAAGCCTGAAAACTCTCTTCAAGTCTCTCTCAAAGGAAGGAGCCACTGAGGGTGGACTCAAGGAAGCTTTTCTAACACTAGCTAATGAGCCATTGCTTATGGGGGCATGCACCTCCACTCAGAAAGCACTTCCCAGGTGTAAATAAATATTGCCCAAGTTACTGACTCAGAAAGGCAGCTCATTATCCAAAATAAAAGAGATGACTCTTGCTGTCCAAATAGGGGCCAGGGGATAGGGTACAGTGTGAGGGGAAGCATGAGAAGGTCGGTCAGGGCTCCAGAAATTTCTCTTCCCCAATTACAAAAATAAAATAGTTGGGACAGCCCTCTTCCTTTTGGCAAGTCCCCTACACACGCACACATGTGCATGCGCATGCTCACACACACTATACCAATAATCACTACTAGCTACCATTTTGTGATTTTGCTACTACTTATTTATTCCTGTTAAGTTGAGGTTGGAATGGGAAAACAAAGATAAGTATAAATTTCCTCTAGGTATCTTAGTCTCATAGAATACACAGCATTTTGCACCCTCTTTGATATCCAGTTTGGAATGTTTTCACTATTCCCAGAGTTACCATTTTCACTGTATCCTAAGTTATAAATAATATATGTAGAAGAGATGTGGTTCTAATCGCCATCTATTTCCAAAAACAAGAATAGCAAGTATTCATTTTCAATTTTTTTTCTTTGGTTGGTCACCTAAGAAGACAAAAAGGAGAAGATTCCAACTTGAAATAAAGAAAAATGCTATAATGTATACTATTATAGCATGAAATGTGAAATGGAATATAACTGAACATACACTATTCCCGTCCCCAGAAGTATTCCAGCTGGAACTGAAGAAACGTTTGATCAAAAATACTAACAGTTGTGTAAACCAGTACTATGTCAATTAATATAAACACATAACCAAAAAGATCTTACTGAAAAGGGGTTCAAGCATCTAAGGTTTGCAAGAGAAGGTCTTTAAGTCACCTCCTAAGGTTGGACTTTCTCTGGAAGCCTTAGGTATGTCCTGTCAAACTTGGAACTTGGACTCTGTGGGTTCCCCAGACTAAGAACACAAAGATCAAGTCCAGACTAGTGACTAAATCTATCTCCTCACTAGTGCCTCAACCCTGCTTCATTTCTGTTGGTGGTGAAAATTTCCATTCCCTGGAGAGTCCAGTTGTGGATATGTGCTAAATATAGTTACCACATTAAACAAAATGTGGATTTCAAATGAGAATAAAGGAAGTGCAGCACAAGCCTTCATGAAAGGTAGAGAAGTGGATTTCAAGGAGATATAAGTTCTACAAATCAAAACATCAAGACAGTTATGCCCTTGCTTTAGTCAATATTTATCTTTCAGGTTAATCTGTCTGGAAGTTGAACAAAAACAAGAATTAATTGTTCTGACTATCTTCTCTATATACATAATTACTCATGCAGTGCAAACTTATATTAGTGTCTGGCTGCATAAAAATTGACTATTGAGGATGTTCTTTTGCAAAGAACATTCTAAAGGCAAAATGGCTTAAAGAACTTGCAGAAAGTCATTATTTCTTTCTGAGAATTAAGTACAACTGTCGTTAAGGCAAACACTAGTCACTGAACTCAGTAGCAGCCAATAGAGAGAATTCATTTGCATATGTGAACTGACTAGTTAATCATATTGCAGGGAATCATTGATCCTAGACAGTGTGAATGATAGCAAGGATTTCTACTTTTACTTCTCTTTCGTACCAAAGCCCAAGAGTAATGCTGCTGCTGCTGCTGCTGCTGCTGCTGCTTCTGCTTTTTAGGAGAAATTCCATGTTACTTGAAGTGTCCTTCCCCCTACACAGCTTCCACTCACAGGGAGGGAATCGGGCAGAAAAAAATTGATTCACAACCAAGTGCTAAAAGAAAAGCCATGATCCATAAGAAGAAACCACTTAATACAACAAGGACAAAAAATATCAGTGTGGGCCAGAGCAAGATGTATGCAATGTATGCATTTGTGAGCAGTGGTATATAAAGGCTAAGGGCAGTATTTTACTGTTGACCTTGTTTAGAATTGCTGATGTATGGGGATTATAAAAGACAAATCAAATTTTAGTCAGCTCTATTATTTTTCAGTTGTATGTAGATAATGCATTCCTTCACTGCTATGCTAAGACAGAACGTGCCCTACCCCCACCTGGGGTAAACAACAGTTTGTGAGTTTTCTTTAGACTTTATCCCTCAAAGTATCTCCTCAAAGTATTCCTCCTTGTGGAGGAATACCCCACTTCTGGCTGCTCATCCTCATGGCCTCTTACTCTACTAAATAGGATAATGAATAAAAAGATTTGTGAACAGAAAAACCGAAAGGTAAGGTATGGGAATTTTTCTAAATGATGAGAGACAATTAGAGGAACTGAAAAGGAGTATGGTTCCAAAATGTGCAATGGCGAAGGCTACTCCCCTGCTACTACCACCACTATGGAAGTAAGGACATGTACAAGATCCAAGAGACAAGAGTCTCTTGAGTTGAGCTTCCGGAAGGGATAGGAATTGGAAGTGAGGTAGGTTTTTGGCAATAATAGTTAAGAAACCATTAAACTTTAACAAGACTGATGAGGGGTGGATAGACTAAGAGTTAACAACCTGTCATTGTCTGATCAGTGAAACTAAAGATGAATTATTTTGGATGCAAAATAGTAACATTTAAAAGACTTTATTTGTACCCTTTAATCTGGAAAGTTCAATATGCTTTAAAACTCTTAAAACACAATAATCCTTCTAAATTCTCTGAAAGGCATTTCTAAGATTTTCCAAATACACAAAAGCAGGTAGAGCTTAATTAGCTTATTTGAGGTCACAAAGCAAGTGTACAATGCAGCAGTAAATGAAGGACAGGCTTCACAAATTCATTTCACTACCCCCTTCACCACATTTTTCCTTTTCTTCCCTTCTTGACATCAGTTTTCAAAGTCTGTTAACTTTAGTCTACATATAGTAAAATGTCACACATGCTTTCACTTTCCCAGAAAAATTGTGATTTTATGACTATATGAATATGCATCCTTCCTCCCTCTCTCCTTCCTTCTCTCCTCCCCCTTCTCTCCCTCCCTCCCTCCTTCCATCTTTATTTTTGCTTCTATAACTGAAAAATTATTTCCTTTTCATATGGTAGGAATCTAACTGAAGTTGTTGAAATTCTAGTTATCTCCATCCTTATGGTCAAATCAGACTATACAGTCTACCCTGTCTAGGACATAGGTGTGGAGACGTTTAATTGCCAAGAAACCATCATATGTCTGAAAAGTGCATTATAATAAAGAGGAGAGTTCTAAACTCTCAATGTGACAGAAATGGAATATGTCATTGTGTCATCAGGAGGATAAAGTCCACATTCTTGGACCTACCTATCTTTTATTTCTTCAACCTTACCCAATGCTGGTCCCTCCATCAAAATCATACCAAAATTATATGTATTTCTCAAGATGCATGTTACTTTTCATCTAGTGTCTTTCTTCACACAGGCATTTTACCTGTCTTGAATGTCTTTTCTTACCTCATCTGCCTGATGATGTCCTTCTCGTTCCCCATGACCCAACGAAAGGGGCTCCTCTGTGCAAGCTTCCTAAAACCACCTCCCAAGGTACTCATCATCAGTTCTTTCTGTGTTGTCTATTGCTCACATACCACTACAGTGAAATTTTAAATATATTTTTCCTGACTATGTCATGCACTCCAATAGTATTTTGTATTGTTTTTTGTATACCCAGAACCTACCACTAGATTTTCATATAATGTGGGTGAATGGATGAGTATGTGTCTGTGTTCCCTTTGGATCCAAATGAAAGTTAAAACTTGCTTTAGAACTTCCTGAGATGACCTAGAAGGCTAGCAACTTTGTTTCATCATTATTGAAAACATGGAGGCTCTCTGATTCCATGCAGGGAAAATTAAAGTAAGGAAAACAAAGATTTTACCATTAGGAAATGTGTGTAGTGCTGACATTCTGATATTTACCTTGCTCACTCCTAATTTGCTCAGATCTCTCACATCAAAGAAATCTTAAGATCTTCCTTTGCCTTACCTCCAAATAAAGTATCTGTTTAGAACTACAGAAAATTTTACATAGAGTAGGTTTTATTTTTTTATTTTTTAAAGATTTATTTACTATGCATACATGAGCCGGGGTACAGGCCAGAAGCACCGGAGGTGAGAGGATTCACCAGAGACAGAGTGGGGAGCAGAACAGGCAGAGCAACGGAAGTACACTGCTGAGGGGAGCAGCGGGTGAGGCAGGAGAGGTCTGTTGTGCCATGTGGGTCCCCTCCCTGGCCGGGGAGCGAACTCACGCTATGATGCCACGGATGCTTCACAGTGAGGTACTCAACCCACTGTGCCACCACGGAGGCCCTAGAGTAGGTTTTAAAAATGAGAAAATTCTTACTAGTGTGATTTTGAAGCTGGGTCTTCAACTGTGACAGGATAATATGTCACTGAGCTTTAAATTCAATAAAAAAAATCTATAGCCCAGGTCTTACAGTTCTTCCCATGGTGATGGGTAAATATTCCGGGATTCTTGCCAAATGTCCCAACTCTAAAGTCTAAGTAAATAGAAATTAAGTGGTTTTCTCCCATTTTAACCATATAAATTATTATTATACACTAAGACCTTATCTTTTTTTGTTATTTCTGACCCAGAAACTTAGCCACTTGTAATGGACTTTTTTTAATCAACTCACTTATCATGGATCAGGGAAGAGGTAAAAGATTTAGAAGAAATAAAAATAATTTTACTCCTGGGATTTATTTCTGTAGGTGAGTGGTAGGTTTGACATATTAAGTTCAGCTCTCCTAGTTTCTGGAATAAAGGAACGCATGCCAACTATGAAAGAAGACGATAAAATGGTATCATCTGAAAAGTGGACTTCCTAGTAACATATTGCCACACACAGTTTCTTTCTGTCATATCTCAAGGGCTTAGACAAATAGTCCAGGGCTTCTCAATATCTGACAATTAAAAACAGTTTGTTCTGGGAACTGTCTGGAGTATAGTCAATGTGGCTGCCAGGCAACATAGCCAAAGTAGTCAAAAAGCCTGAAAAAGTATTTTGATAAAAGATATAAATCCTTTCTGGAACAGCATAGATTTTATTTTAAAAAATAAGAGATATTGATAAGTAAGTTCATTGACAATATCCATGTAGCCAAACAACATGGACTTCTTGAGAATACTGAGAGCTCTGAGTCAATAAAACAATGCAATCTCATTCAAAGAGACATGAAAAGCAGCACAAGAGTGGAAAACAGGAGGCCTCCGCGGTGACCTAGGGGTTAAGTTTCAGCGCTAACATGCTATCACTGCTTTGGCCTGAGTTTGATCCCTGGTCAAGGAGCTGAGCCACATGGCACAGCAGGACTCTCCTGTCTGGCCGCTGCTCCCCTCAGCAGTGTATTTCAGTAAATCCACCTCTTCGTCTCCCCACTCTGTCTCTGGTCAATCCTCACAACCCCTGCACCTCTGCCCAGTTCTTCTACATAAAAATAAATAAATTTTTAAAAAATAGAGTGGAACACAAAGGCTATGAATCCCATCCTAGAAAATTAGAGACCTTAGTTAGGTATTTGACCCTCTAAGAAAGGTTGTTTATGCTGTGTAAGACAATATAGGGCTTTGAAATCAAAAAGGGATAAAGAACGAACATGACTTTCACAAAAAGAACATTAATAAAACAATTAGAGATAAAACAGAGAACCCAAATCTTAAAATTAAATGTAAGTATATAGGAAATCTAATGAACTTATATAAGAACAATAATAATAACAACAAGAAAGAAACAAAAACCAAAAATGAAAAGACAAAGACAAACTGGGGACACTTGGTGGGGAGGGAAGAGGGGAAGGGTGGAGGGCAGACGGGAGCATGGGCAGGAGACTGAGGTGATGGTGCACTGGTGTTACGGTGATGGGGAATACATGGGGATTATAATTGATGTCAAATATATGTAAATTTTAAAAAATTATATTAAAAAAATAAACAGTGACGCTAATGAACTTATATATACTACTAGAGACCCAGGAACTAAAGATTTTACCAGATTCTAATCTAATAGGGCAAAGCCAATAGCTAAGAAAGAGTCATGCCTACAGTTAGGCCTAAATAAACTACTTGAAAATATCTAGTTACATTTCATCCTTTGTATTAGTCTAGTTTTATTCAATTAATCCCTTTTGTCTATGGCTTCACATTAAATTTAGAGGATCCTATTTAGCTATGAGAGGAGAAACATTTATTTAAGAAAATAAATCCCTGGGATCAATAAATGATATGAGGTCTTTCAAAACAGTTATCCTTAACTATACTAATTTTTGAAATTTTAGACTAAATAATTTTTATTTTTTTCAGGTTTCCCTGTACATTGTAGGATAATTAGCATCATCTCTGGGCAATGGCACAAATGCATACACACACACAAACATACAAATCTGTGTCAACCGAGAATGTCTTGGTGGTGGAAGAGAGAACAGGTGTCAAAATTCTCCCTGGTTAAGAAATACTAAGGCAAAATCTAAATTTAATTTGAACATCGCTTTGCAAATAATGGTGATAATTGCTACTCCACGTTGTGGTCATGGAGCATTTCAAGTTTAAATTCTTGGGCTTTTAAATCTTTTCAGATCAAATTTCTGAAGAATCTTTAGTTTTGGCAAATATTACTACATATTATGCAGACGACTAATTAAAGTCAAAATTAAATTGTCAATATTGAACAAAAGTCCCCAGATTTCTCTGCCATACAGTTAAAATATCAGTGAGTAAAAAAAGGAAAAAGAGCATGACTTTTTTTGTTTTTGTAGTCTTTTTTTTTTTTTTATAGTATATATGTGTACATTGGGAAGAAATGTTTCTGTTCACTTTTGAGGGCACACTACAACCTACCCTTATCACTGACAAATGTTTGCTTCACTGTTGAAAGTAATTCAAATAACAAAAGATGAGATGTCAGTGTGCCAACTAAGGACGAGATGTCAGTGTGCCAACTAAGGGGCACCCCGGCACCCCCAAACTTGCATGTACTAAATGGGGTCTTCCATCCATCACGTAAAGACAAAGCTTTTAGTGTGAAAAACTTCAACAGGTTAGTGTGCATAGAGAGATAATAAAGAATAATAGTTTCCAATAAAACACCCAAAATTACCCATAGCCTTATGGGTAAATGTCCAGCCAGAGATGGCCCAAAGAGGGGACACTGAGGCCTGAGAGTTTGCACAGTCTAAGGCATTTTCTGGCAGGGAACACAGGAAAGGGGCAGAAGAGGCCAGGCAAAGTCTGGGACAAAAGGAACAAAATCAAAGTGTATATCCAGGCAAAGACTGTCATTGACAGTCTCCCTCTCACACCTACCCATATCTCTTCCAAGTGTCTCCTCATGTCTCCACAATTCCTTGGTACAAGTCCAAAGCTGAGAAGCAAGTGAGCTTTTCCTCCTCACATGTTTTTGCTCCACATGTCTCCTCCAAGTCTCTTCTCTGCAGTCTCCTCTGACTTCCCCTCCCTGTTCAGTTACACTCTCCATTAGTTGGGGCAGGGAAACTGGAAGCTTCTCCCTTCAGAGATTACTCTCTAAAAAACCCTTTCTGTAACAGACACAGGCCTGCACTCTTGCTAGCACTTTGAATCTATGTAGAGTTGGATATAATCACTTATTGATTCAGCCAAGCTTTCTAAATTGCTTTCCAGAGCAGTTTGAATAGGGGGAAAAAAAGAAAAATACCAAAGGCACTGTCCTAATGGCAGCTATTTGTAATGATCAATTATCAATCATATGGTTTTGATGAAAAATGGCTTGTAAAGACAGATTCCTGCAAGAAGACAGAATACCAGTAGTTACCTTTTGACATTCAGGTAAAAAACTTAAAATATGGTGATGGCTTCTTGGTCAAATCTATGAAGAAAGTTGCTATTACACTTCCTCCAAGGTTTCTTTTTTGAGATTTGAAGGACATCTGAGGCTAAATGATTCCCGAGGTTATTTCAGCATTCCTGTCCTGAGACATATGTGGACTCATATGTGAAGCTGTTTGTGTCTTAGATGACATGAGCAAGTAACACTGTTTTATGATTTTTGAAGCCTGGAACCTTCAAGGTCCTCCTTTAACTTGAATGCACTATTCACATAACCTCGGATACAGCCACACATCATGCATTGACCAAGTAATAAAACTTGAACTTCCCAAGCTGAGGTTGAAGATACACCTGAGTCTTTAGAAATGGCATGTGGAACTGATTTCTTTGACATTTGACTGCCTTCTTTCACTAATGTCTTTTGACCTACCTTGCCCCTCTTATACTTTTAGCCTCATAAGACCCTGGGGGGGAATCTTGACCATGCTCCAGTTTTAGAACCCAACTTTTTTACAGACCACTGCATGAACAAATATTTACCTTTCCTTTGTGAAAAATAAAAGCTGAGGAACCTGATGTCAATGATAAATAGAGGTATGTGATCTAGGAGAATTCAAAATTCTACATCTTAACTCCATCCTATTTTTGCTATTCTTATGGCAGAATGTATTTTTCAAACTTAGCACAAGTATCTCCCATCCCACCTGCACTTCTAACACATTGCCACTTCCCACATCAAGAGGTCAAGTCTAAGTCTCATCCCTTTGAACATGTCCAGGCTTTTATGACGACCTTCACTAGTAGAGAATAATGAGATACTTCATTTCATTTCTGCCATGTTTTCATAGGGTAACCTTAGGAACCAAGTCACCACACAATAAGGAAGCCCAAACAACCCATGGAAAGGCTCATGTAGAGAGGAATTAAAGACTCAAATGTGTTGCACTGGGCTCTAAGATAAAAATGAACAACTGCACAGGTAAGTGATTAAGTCATCCATTCCACAAGCAAACCCACTCAACTGCCGCTATGTAGATGAGCCACATGAGCTAGACCCAAATTCCAGACTTGAGAATAAAGTAAATGATTGTTGCTTAAAATCATCAAACTTTTGGGTTGTTTTACAGGAAAAAATAACTGAGACATACTTTATTATTTCATGAATTTGCAAGTATTTTAAAATATACTGAATTCTAGGAATTTCTCCAGATAAAACCCTTGGACATGCACCAAGGTAAATATTTTTAAATAGTGTTTATTGCAAGTCTGTTTACATCAAAAAAATATTTAAGAATCTAAATGCCCCCAAATTGAAATGGTTTAAATAACAAATGGCACATTTGTGCATTGGGTGCTATTGTGCAATATTAGTCAGTGTTTCCAAAGATAACACTGAAGGATATTGTGGTGGAATTTTTTAAAAATGAACAATATAGCAGTTTTTAAGATAATATGCATACATCAGGCCTGGTACATAGTAGATACCCAATATAGGCCTCCTCCCTAACCCTTATTTTCCTACAATAAAGTTTACTTGCAGGTTGACCTCTTTTTAGTAAATCATTACTCCAGGACATGTTTATGCTGAATTCACTGGGGATGTATCACAGTCCAGAAATTTATGTGTATAATGTATATCAGTTTATTTTCCTTTAAAGTAATTTTAGACTTCAGACATACACCCTATTAAAGACAAATTCTCAGGTAGTGTTGCGATTTCCTCTTCTTCCAGGAAGGAATTCAGGATACTCTGTGGTGCACAGGAAACCGGGAAAGCCAACACCTATGTCTAGTCATAATTGATATCCACATTGCCCATGTGGTTCCTCGTGGTCACACATGTCTGCTTCTGTGTCATGCACAATTTCTCTTAATCTAGTGCAGGCTATCCCCCCTGGTCCAGGGCTCCCCCTGTCCCACCCTCCACCTGCCCCACACATCACCCATAATCATGACGCCTCCTCACTTACTGCCACCCAGTGGGAACCTGTTCATAGAAACTACTAATATCCACATCCTATTTCATTTATTTCAGAAAAATTTGAAATAATGTAAAATGTTTGATGTACAATTTAGCTAAATACCAGTTACAAAGGATAAAAGCATATTAAGGCCACTTGAAGAAGGGAAGGAGAAATAATATTTTTATCATCATTTTGTGTTTTGTAAGCCTGATTTTTGGAAAGTCGAGTGAGAATAAATGATACTTGCTTTTTGAAGGTTAAATGAAGTGTATTATAATTCTACCCTTCATAAAGCACTGCCACTGAGAATGTGTACTCATAGCTTGGAACTTGATGATAGTACTTACTCTACACTTTTATGCTATTTTGAACATCATGCCAACTGTACACCAAAAAAGTGAAAGGAGCTTTCATGCAGGTAGATGTATAGTGGCTGGAACTGTGGTGAAAATACAAAGAAAAAAGATGTTAGAAGTGACTTATTTTCTAAAATGTTAAACCTTTAAAACATGCTTTTTTAAAGAAGTTATCACTTCTTTTAAAAAAAAAAGAAAAACCCATGTAAGGTTGGCCAACTTTGGTAAAACTTCACACACCTGCCCAAGATAATGACAGAATCAAAGTTCAAAATCATCTTGTTAGAACGAAACATGTTTCTGAAAGTAAATATATATACATATGTAAAATAATAATGATTTTTAAGCACCCTAAACCTAAGTTGGGTTTCAAAAAGTCAGCTGCTTCAGTACACTTTGCTTGGAAGTCTTTTTTAACAATGACAGAAGGAGAAACAGACAGAGACAAAAATAATTGATCTACAATTTAACTAAATACCAGTTACAAAGGCTAAAAGCGCATTAAGACCACTTGAAGAAGACCACTTGGAGGAGAAATCATTTTTGTCATCATTTTGTGTTTAAAAAATCTGATTTTTGGGTCAACTTCCAGCAAAATTATAGCACTCAAAATTCAGCAAAATCCCTAAGTATACATCAGTCACATCCTACCTGAAGCGGCATGTTTAGATCTCAATACTGTATTTTAAGAATAGCACAAACCTGTCAAGAAGGTCACTGTGGCAAGACTTACTAGCACTGAGCAAGCACTGCTGCGGGAATAAGCAATCATTTACTTCAGCCCTTTCCTCAATCTACCCAAGAGTCAAACATCCAAGTTGAGAATAACCAACCACTTGGTGGGCCAGAGTGGTAACATGAAGAATTTGGCAAAAAATAAATAAATAAATAAAAGTCTACAAGATCTTCTTTCACTTCTACAGTAAAAGTGCACACATCTGAATTTAGGGCGCTACAAAGACAGCTCACATAATCAAAAAGACAAAAGTTCTTGAAAAGAAAAGACTAGATACTGAGTAATCAATATATGCTGTTAAGAATGGAATGAGAACCACATATGTAATACAAAGAAAATGAATTAAAAGTCAAAGTATAATTTAGCTATTTGTCTTTCCCTTTAGTAGAGAGAATAAATTTTGGAAATGCTGTAGACTATCCAAGCTCTGATGTTTTCGTTTCGTTTGGCCAAACTCATGAGTAGTAGGGGAATCATAGCTAAGTTTCCCCCCCCCCCCAAACAACGCTGGTAGGCAGGCCCATTAATGAGCCTCATGGGGATATTTCATCCTAAAGGAAGAGAGTCAAAAGACACAAGGACAGTAGGCCAAAAACATAGGTGAAATGCAATTTTGAGCACAGCACAGTCTCTGTCACGAGAGTTATCCTCCAGGTCAGCTCAGCCTCATGGGCTCAGTCTTGACTCCTGGTAGAGAAAATTGCAATAATGTATAAAAAAGGAGAAGAGGGGGGACCGGCAAGATGGCGGCAGAGTGAAGACGCTAGACTCATAGTGTCCAGATACACATAACAGGGAAAGCCAAAAAAGCAAAGAGAAAAGCCAGAAAACGGACTATCAGCCTACATATAGGAAACATCAGCCCGACAGAAGATGGTAGGAATCTCTAAATGAACTCTGTTTGAAATAAGGACGGGGCATTCCCTGGTGCCCCGAGGTCACCACTCCCAGAGCGGAGAGGGGCAGCGGGACTGCTGGATGCACAGCAGCCCATGCAGACGGAGGCCTGAACTGTAAAAATTGGCCGGAGAACTCCTCCACCAGGAGCTGCTGCCAGGGGCAGCTGCAGAGGGATAGAGCAAAGTTAAGCTAAAACGGCAGTGCAGCCCCAGTGGGGATCTTTCCGTGCCCGGCTCCCGGGAACGCCATCTTGGGATTTCTCGCGCCGGAGGAACCGCGGGCTGTGGAGCAGCCCTTGCGAGCGGAGATCTGAGCTCGGGCAGTCAGTCAGAGCGTGCCACGGCCAGGAACTACTTGCCTGGTGCCGGTGTAGACAGACAGAGCAAAGCTGAACTGGAGCGCCAGTAAATCCCAATCTGTATCGGGGCTTGCT